>JAZHYW010009883.1:0-26065 GCA_037355805.1 Ixodes ricinus | reverse complement strand
ACGCGCCTCCGGCTCCGCATTATCGCGCGTTCTTCTGAGATGAATTTATACCCCTGTCAGACGGGCTAGTTTAGTCTCACTACAAGCAAGTGCACTTCAACCCGTCGAAACACACTCCACGTGTGTTGGTGCTACACGGGAAAACTTAGTGTCACTTCAAAATGATGGCAATAACGATGGCTAAGTAATGGGCACGCAAAATATTACAGTGCATACGCATTTGTTTCATAAATAACTTTGTCGTCTTTTTTGAAACACGTTACCACACATTGTTGCGCTAAGTCACGAGCTTTAATCCAAATTTAAATCATATTTGACCGTTACGATCAGCTAATAAAAGCAAGTGATACACGTCCGCACGCCGGTATGATGCTCATCTATACTCTGTTTCACCTTATGTTGTACCGCAGGAAGGGCTACAAGCGCGGCTCCTTGCTCTAGGGCACATCTCGGCGGCACAAGCTCTGGGGGTTAAGAGTAGCTCCCAACGCTATGAGTTCGCGTTTCTAGCCATGTCTGCGGTACAACATAAGGTGAAATGGAGTATAGATCGAAACGAGCAGAAGTAGGGATTGAACCCAGAATTCTTGGGTTCTGCAGCGCGAGCTTCCGCTCCGCGTGCTCCGAGCTGGTGTGCGCGAGCCCACTCGGCCACTCGCCACTCGCCACAACGAAACATCATAAAGTGTGTGGAGGACGAGCTGGAGGGCTATATCCGCGATGTTGGAGAGTGGAAGCGCGTGGTTGGGGCACTTTTCTCCGTCAGAGCCCAACGCCTTTCAGATGAGAGGCAGCTGGACCTGGATGCCGACGCACAGGCAAGAAATTCAAGTGACATCGATCAGCAGCTCCAGGCTAATGCCTTCACCATAGCCGCCCTCATGACCGACAACCTACCCGTGACCAGTCGAGAACGGTGGAATTTCCAGAGGAACGACCGGTGGTTTGAAGACACCTTGCCTCATTTGGGCGAGTTCCATTGCAAGCAAGCCCTTCGCGTCTCTCCTGCCACCTTCAGATTCCTGGTGGAGTCTTGCAGGTGCCTCCTGGCCGTCGTTGGCCGTCGCGCAGGGGCTAAGGCTGGAAACTAGATTAACCGCTTGTTTTTCTACAATGCACTACTTTCCTGCCAACAGAAAACAAGTGCGCATCTAATATTACTCCTAACAAAAAGAATACTAATTTTACGCAGCGTTAAATTCTTCTTTAATTTTTACTCCTTGAACACTGCTATCGAGATTACACACTCGGTCTACCGGAGCGAGCGTAGTGTGCTCCCCGAACTCACTTCGTTGGAAGTGTGTTCTTCGGGCAAAGCTGGGGATTGAGCTCAGGATCACTGGGTCCTCCAGCGCGAGCTTTCTCTCCACGTACTCCGATCTGGTGGGCGCTAGCCCACTCGGCCACCGATACCCCTTAATAAAGACACGTTAAAAAAATTAGACGTTTACAATTCTCTGTAAGGCCTAATTGGAGCGCAGCTCTTGAGGAGGAGGGGAAGGGTACGAATGGGGGTATGCAGCTGCTCCCCCTCCGTACCCTCCCATCCTCCTCTCCTGTTTCCATCCCACTTAGCGTAAAAATTTCGCTAAATTTCTCGCTAAATTTATCCGGGAAATTTTCCCGCTGAATGGACGCGTGACGTCAGATGACACGTCACCTGAAATTTTAAGTATGACGTCACGTGACATCACACGGGTAAAATTTTCCCTCTAAATTTAGCAAAACAATTTTCCGCCAAACTTACCAAAACCTTTTACTGCAAAATTTAACAGGAAAATTTTACCCTCGTGACGTCACACATGACGTCACGTATGACGTCATCTTGGGAAAGAGCCCTTAATGCAACGCGCGGTTACGCCGAGGCCGCTCAACTCAGAAACGAGTTCCTAGGAGCTGTGCTCTAAAACAACGTTACATTAATGAACGATTTTTACGCCAATGGGATGATTCTGATCGATCATCGCAAGCCAAGATAAAGACACGAAGCATCGCCAACTTTGGCGTCCCGCTTTGTTCCACGGAAGTCTACGAGGAGGCCCTGAAACTGCCTAATCAGATCATAATCATCCTGTTGTCTCGAATAGTTACATGCTGAAACAAAAGTAGGCTCCATCATTTTCTGCTAACCAAGCTAGCCATTGAGTGACTGACTTTGTCGTCGTCTTTTTTCAATTCAACGCTGCGCTAATCTTGGTTCAGATCAGCCTAAACTCCAAGTCAACCCCACTATTTTTTGGCAATGCCACTCTTCTGCATGTCGTCTCTTTCCGAATTTCTTTTTCTTTATAAAATAAAACTTACGCCACCCTTCTGGTTTCTGTGTTGTTATGTTTTACTGTTGAAACAGTCCTATTGATGCCACGCACTTGAGGGAGCAAAGTGAGTTCGTCAAACTCACTCCAAGCCAAGTGTGTTCCTCAGGAAGGAGCCGTGTGGCACACTACAGAAATAACACTAAGGGCGAAGTGCACTCGCTTGTAGTGACACTAAACTAGCCCGTCTGACTGGGGTATAAACTAGCCCGTCTGACAGGGTTTGCTGAACCAAGCTGAGCTCGCGCGCTTGCTTCCGTCGAAGATCGAGAGCCTGAAAGCGGCTCATTTTCCTCTATTTCCTCTTGAGATCTTTTTTTTTTATTCATTCATGACTTTTTTTTAAATTCTTTCTCTAAATCGAAGCGCACTGATTTACCATATTTGTATGAAAACCCAAGCGTCATGTGACATGCTATATATTGGAAGATTCACTGAGACACTAAATATTTAAATTGGCAGCGTCATTACGAGCTTGGTGCTGCTTGCACAAGCGGCAGAAAGTTTTAAGGAACGGAATAAATTTAGTATCTGACCCACGTTCATCACCGCGGTATCACAAGCCGCGGTTGTGTTGTTCTCATTATGAAAGCAATTTATCGAAGGTGGAGAGATAACAAGCACTTGAAGTGGTAGACGTGAGGACGCATTAAGGCTAGCCCACATGGCGCGCTTTTCTCCGCGTCTGCGTCGCGTCTGCGCCTGCGCTTTGACGTCACTTCCGGCGCCGGGACGAAAAGCAGCGTTTTTTGGCGCATTCCGGCGTATCTGGAGGAGCCAGATATTTTGCGTCCAGGCGTCGCGTCTCGCGCTGCGTCCAGAAGGCGACAACCAATGAACAGCCGTGTTCACTAGTTGCAAGGAGCGTTTGAATTTTCTCCACTGTTTTCGCCACTGTAGGACTGTAGTTTTCGCCACGGACCTTGCGACAAAGGCGATCATAATAATAAGAATTTTTATTTGCACAGATTGCGATACCCATTCGGCAGCGTGCAAGGCTAGGCAGAAAGATTGAGACCCTTACGCAGGTGCGCCTGCTAGCCCGCCGCCAAGTAGGGAAAGGGATACGGGAATGGAAAATAAATACAAACACTCATAATAGGAAGATACACATACAAAAACGCGTGACAGCCCTGTGCCATTCCAAGTCAGAGCGCACGCACACACGCACACCCCCGCGCGCGGAGTTTACAAAATTTGCACGCCCGCGGCCCTAAACAAAGATGGCTTTTAGGACCCGCCAGCGCTCGCAGCAGGGCGAACATGGGTAGTTACGTCCTTTCCCCCGCGGATATCAGTTTACCATACCTTTTACACAAGTCCAGGGCAGTGGCGGATCCAGGGGGGGGGGGGGGGGCGACAAGGGCAGCCGCCCCCCCCCCCCAAACCAAATCGACCCCCCCTCCCCCCTTCTCGGAGGGCAATTTGACATGGGTGGACCCCCGGTGCACGAGAAAGAATGGGAAAATAGTATACTTACAAATTTTCCGCCCCCCCCCCCCCCAAAAAAAAAAAACGGAGTTCTGGATCCGCCCCTGGTCCAGGGACTCCTCCCTGCTCCGCGGGAGAGGTTGACGCTCCTTCAGCGGAACAGAGAGGAGCTAGCGAAGTACAAAAGCGTCCTGCACTCTGGCAGGCGAAATGTAAAGAATACAAGGACACTAGAGACAAAGGCAACAAAGGTACAAAATTAACACTACCGGCAATAACCGCAACAACGCAACCTCTGTAGCGGCCAGCTGTAAATGTTTTGGCGCGGGCGATGGTGATGTCCATGGCGTATCAAAAGGTGGATGAGGCGCACGCACTAAAACGGATGAAAATGAGCGAAATTTAGCTTCATTGCGATTGCTGTAATAAACATGCGTGCTTTCTATTACTAAAATCAAATATTATGGCATGTAGCCATAATTTAACGCGCGATTTTTATTTAAAATTTGCTTTTGTTTCTTAAGCGCGTCTGGCTACGTTGGGCAGACGCTTCGGAAACGCAGACGCGAAGCGCTGCCCGGCAGCGCTGCGTGTGGTTTGACTGGGCGCACGCGTCTGGCTTAGCGCGTGCGCCAAGCCGAGACGCGCGTCTAGACGCCCGGAAAAACGCGCCATGTAGGCTAGGCTTTACACGCGAATAAGAGTATACGTAGCTTCCCGCACACGTCATGAACGGGTTTCTGCGAGTACGGAAGCAAGTGCGCGAGTTCAGCGGCTACATTCATCTCCGAAGAACGCGCAATAATACGGAGCCGTCAGCGCGTGGGCTGCCACTTTACAAGCGCTTTAATTTCACAGATTGGAGGCGCCGAACACTCCTCTGGCGGCCGGCGGAGTTTGCAGAAGAGCCAGCACATAGGTCAGCACAAACGTTGGCATCTGTCCAGCACTGCACAATGGCGGCGCAGGCTCAGAGGCGCGCTATCTCGGGCCCCGCTTCAGCCGGCAGATGTCGCACGCGCAGTTCAAAGCGCACCGCTCCCGCACTCTAAACAGGTTTGATGCCGAGTGCACTTAAGTGTTGTGCCTGAGTGCGAAGTGCGTGATGGCATCTCCAAACGCCCCTCCGCAAGCCCAGGACTTTGTCGCTTCTGCGCCGACGCCTTCTTGAGCAGGACCACGCCTCCGTCACTGCCTTGTCTTGGTTTAGGAAAGCTAGTGGCGCACCGCGCGAAGCCTACCACGGTGTTCTCTCTTGCTCTTTACGTAGCAGGTGCGTACAATTCTTTATCGCGGTAGCAAACGTTGATTTCTCTCTTGGATGACGGTACCAGTGCGATGTTGGAGTTTCGCGGCACTGTGGGGAGGCGAATAGGCTCCGTCAGTCCTCGCTGACGTCTGCTCGTCGTATCCTTCATGTGGATGCGCCCTGCAGACGGACAAATCGCGGACGTGTCGTCAATTGATGAATCCGTCCGCGGATCAGTCCAGTGTGTGAATCGGCCAGTACCAGAAGCCCCTGCTATACTCTGTTTCACCTTATGATGTACCGCAGGAAAGGCTACAAGCGCGAGCTCCTTGCTCTGGGGCACATCTCGGCAGCAGAAGCTCTCGTGCATTAAGGGCAGCTGCCAACGCTATGAGCTCGCGCTTCTAGCCTTCGCTGCGGTACAACATAAGGCGAAACGAAGTATAGGTGAAGACAACATGCCAGCTCTCAGCGAGCACATGTACTTGGGCATCGCAACTGTCAAACGCAGACGATTACCTGAAAGAGCACCAAGCCTACCTTAGCCAAACAGCCAAGGAGCCAGCATTCTCCGGAAACGCAGCCTCTTTAGTTGCAATAGGAAGTATTCACTGGCGTCCATAGCCGTGTGCACGACTGCTGAGCGCGTGCTGATGGCGAGCTTCCACAGCTCATTTGTAACGTGCATTTCGCAGCCTTAAGATTGCCGTTCTTAGCAGCCTATTAATGTGGGCTCGTTCAGAGCATGCGCTCTAGACATCACCCACAAATATGGCGCCCAGTGAATACTCCTTATAGGTTCATTGTGCCAATGCTTCAGCTTGGGCGCTTTGGTGGTTCATGCTTACACTTCACAGCGCACAAGAACAGACACACATCAAAAGTTCACTCACACAAAGAAAGAACACGCACAGCGCAGTGTGAGTGTTCTTTCATTGTGTGAGTGAACTTTTGAAGTGTGTGTGTTCTTGTGCGCTGTGAATTGTAAGTTCATTATGTCTTGGGAGCTGTGGAAGGTGGTGGTGGTGGTGCCTGGATGAACATTTGCTAACGCTCTGGTATGCGTTCATGTGGGCTTGGGCATCTCCTTCAGGAGATGTCCAAGCCCACCTGGAGCGAAAGCAAAGAGAGGTTGACCGCCAGACGCTTGGCTGCCATGGAGCAGTAGCAGATGAAGCCGTGCAGGTTGACTTGGGCGGGTCCTCCTTTGAAGCTCGGGAAGCGAACAGCAAAATTATGTTCGACATGCGGCATCGACACATGGACACCTGCCAGTAGATTGTTCCGATACACCCACCTCACAGGACAACAGACCTGCTGCTAGAGACGCTTAAATCAGCTCCAATGCAAATGCGGTTTCTTTGCTGACCCCGTACAAGCATCGACGGCACGTGAACGGGACTCGGAAATCCGGCAGAAGGCTCGTGACCATGCTACATACCCAAAAGTGGCTCCAGGTGGCTCACATGAAGTCGACGCGGGATGTCTACGTGACACACAAGCATAGCATTGCCTCAGAGACTGACTTTACGAAAACGACCTTGGCAGCCGATTGCTCTGAAGCGGGTTTCACATGCAGCGATTTTGGCCCTAGAGCGGCGCGATGTCTGCCGTCGCGGCGCTCTGGCCAGCCGCAGCGGCTGAGCGGCACGGTTCCAACAGGTTGGAAATGTTTCGCCGCGGCAGAGCGGCAGCTTCCCAGCTGGCCACTCACAGCGCGGTGGGAAATCACGTGACAGGAGGAGAAACATTGCGGGAAAGCTGGCGCACAGGACGGCGGCATTTTCAAGTTCTTGAAGCAGACGACAAGCAGAGAAAGTACGCAACGACTGGTTTGCGGTTTCTTTCTTCGGCGGGTCGAGCTTCTTTGCTTCAGGAGTGGCATCGGAACTGTTCAGGAGATTAGGGAGGAGGGGGATTGCTGTCCCCTTCCTCGGAATTTGTTTTCTCAATGAAACACGCTGCTCTTTTTTACTTTCCTCACCTGAGTACCAAGTGTAGCGAGCGCAAGAGACGCTAATCGGAAGCGTCTCGTGCGAGCGCTAGCGAGAAAATTAGAAGACGAAGAAGAACTTAGCGACATTGACGTGTCTTTTCGAACACAGATCGTCCACCAAGTAAGAAAATGTATCGCGCCCAGTTCCATGAACTGCTCATATGTGAAGTGTCGAAGCGCCGGGTTTTTGGGACGCGCAGCTCAAAACATTTAGAAACATGGGGACCAAAGAGTAACTCTGGGAAGAGGTGACTGAGGCCGTGAAAGTGATCGCATCTGCTTGCGGCAAGCAACACTCGCCATCGCAACGGCAGAAAACGCTCATGTGAAATGAAAGCTCGTGATCCGTGCCGGCGCGCCGCTAGCGGCTGCGATTTCGGCCTTGCAATCACTGCATGTGAAACCCGCTTTAGAAGCACGAGCCGAGGCCACGTGCGCTGTCCTAGAGACGGCACTTTGACGCAACTGTGATCGCGGGTGTGTTCCGGGTGTGTGGGGCCCACAATGAAACAATATCACGTATTATACTCTAGTGCACGGCTCTGGAGACGACACACTTCAGTGGCCCCTGTCCCCAGAGCCTTCTGGCGCTCCCTCATGTTTTGGCCTTCAGTGCGTGCACTCCCGAACGACATGAACACACCGATACAGGACGTGACTGACAAGCAAACAGCCGTAACGCACATTGGCACAGATCGGGTTTTTAGTGGCCGGCTCTTGAGACCTCAAAACGACGTCTGGAGGACTGGTGGAAAAAAGTACCATTCAGGGGTAACTAAGCTTCCAATGGAACCCCAGGCTTGGAGCACGAACACAGTTCGAGCCCGCCCGTTAGAAAGGGAACAGCGTAACCTCATCATCAGACCTGTAAATGAACGCAAAAAAATCGTGTGAACTGGCGCCTCGATATAGTGTTGTATTTTTCTTTCTCTTCCACTTAAAATCTCTGGCCGTTAACTTGTTTCTCAATGCGCGAGCTTCCTCTGGAACTGGGGACCGGCTGCACCGGTTATCGTGCAAAAGCAGCAGTTGCCTACGCTATGAGCTCGCGTCTTCTGCAAATGTGGTCAGAACAAACCTCGAAAATCCTCCTTATCTAATGGCCAGGCACATACACGACAATAAAACCGACGTGTCAAAAGATTGAAATTAGCGGTGCGCATTTATCACCCCGGGCGTCTCGAACCCAATTACGCATTTTTCAACGTGGTCAGGTTCGTAAGACGGGTCGGTCGTATTGTATTGTCATGTGTTTTGCACCTTATAATTAAAAAAAAACATGATGATGTCAATAGAAGTGAGGTTCCGTGATCCTATTTTGAGAAACTAAATATCTTAGCAAGTAAAAACAAGAAACTATTTTCTTTTGGTCAGGTGTCTCAATTTTGGTCACTGCGATTTTGATTTTGACCGTGAGACTTGAAAACACGAACAAATGAGCCGTAGCTGTTGTAGACATTCAGTTTGGTTAACACGAAGTAGGACTCTCACGAAAGTCTTATGCTTAAAACAGAGCAAGAGTAAAGCTAATGATAAGGAATTACTCGCACCATTAAATCATAAAAATTAAATTTAGCACTGAGTGCACTGATTGTTACAAATACAGTAGCCAATGACTTGTGCTTTTTCTTATCGATAGCTGTCACATTCTTTAAGAAATGCAGCAATATATATTTAGTGATATTTGCGGACCAACCAGTTATGTCCAAAAGACACAAACAAATATGCAAGGGGTGGTGTGTGACGGTACGTCACATAATACGAATTTTTAGCAAACCATTACCGTGTTCCGCGTAACGAACTACCAAAACCTTTGAAGCATGCTTTTAAGCTGCGCTCCCCGCGGTCATGGCATTACTCGGGCGCGTGCTTAAAAGCATGCTTCAAATGCTCCGGCAGTGTGGTACACGGAACGCGGGAACGGTTTGCTAAAACCCCAATTGCGTACGTACGCATACCTCGCGCACTGATGAAGACTGGAAAAACGCAACATTTCACACTCTTGAGCTAATCAAAAGCTAAAGCTTGTGCGCGTACTGCTCCACGCGGTAATTTTGGTATTTGCATAGTATTTTATTACATTCAAGCGAGGTGTAAGCTGATGTCTCCTGATTGCTTGCAATCAAACAAGAGGAAGCATTCCAACTCTGGGTTGTTGAAAAAGAATTCCACGTACAATCAGCGCGCGTTGACAGCAAACATTCGTCACGTGATTTTCACTGTCAAAAAATGAACTTTTCAAACGTCAAAGTCACCTTGTGGCAGTCCCAAAATCTCCATTATGACCGCTCTAATTGCGGTTATTGGCGATCATGCTCGGCTAAATCAAGCACCCTCGATTTCCTGAATCGAAGGTGACGTAAAATGAATATATTTGACACTCTATTTATTATGCTTTCGAAGACGCTCGTTTTATCAAGTGTTGGAGAAGCTGTGCAGCTCCGCCATTAGAGCGCCGGGTTTGGCTCTGCACAGGGTGAGTAGACTGACTTTAGGAAAAGGTCTGTTGTTTTTGACAAAAACACAAGGTTTACCCACGCGAGCGGCCACATCTGATCATTGTGTGTTGATTGTGGCACACCTGGTCAGTAGTTAAGGTTTTTCTTTGATCCAAGTTGAATTAAGTGTAAACCATAAACACAATCAATGATGATAATCAAGCATGTTATCACGTAAAAAATGGTTGGCACGGCGCACATGAAGAAGGCGTGCTATTTTTTACTGTAAGTGCGAGAGAAATTGAAGCTACACGCTTCAGCATGCTGCCATGAAAATAAAAATGACCGCATCTCCATGTGGGGAATGACGTTGATTGGGGCGAAGCTCTGGTGGTGCTGATGATACTGATTTTATTGTTCATAGGTAGTGCTGATGGTGCTGATTTTCTTTATTGCTCATAGGTAGTGCTGAGTTCCGGGTTGCGTTTCGACTTCATTATTACTGCTTTATGGTCGGTGAAATGCAGAGTCAGTGGTTCTTCTAGCGGGTCAGCTTGGATCCGCAAAAATCCGTGGGAACGCATCTCCACCGCTTAAGCCAACGGTCCATGTCAGAAAGAGAATGTGTGGTATGGAACGTGGTTATATACGCATTTGAGCATTTCACCACTGCGCCCTCTCGTCTATAAACGTTGAGCCAATGCATGCAAAGTTTAACGTGATTTTATACGCATTTGACCGCATCGCCCTCTCCTGTATAGACGTTGAGCGGCTACATGCAACATTTCATCCATGAGAGAAATCCCAGCTCTTTAGTTACTACCACATCTCAGAGCCCCTACTCGTCCCGCAGTCGTGGCCAAGTGGTTAAGGCGATGGACTAGAAATTCATTGGGGTCTCCCCGCACAGGTTCAAATCCTATCGACTGCGCAAACATTTTTTTCTTTTTATGTGGGCACGGACGCCGGACGGACGGACGGACGGACGGACAAGGCTAGACCCTGAAGAGCTTCGCCCCTAAAACTCTAACTGCACAAACACGTCTGCTCGGCAGGGGTCTATGTTGTTTCGTCGAAACACGTTTCGTGGACAACATTTCAGTCCGCTGGAAGGACACCCGATTTAAAGCGAACTCACTCAGGCGGCTCCAACAGGGCAAAAACGAATTCGAAAGACCTAATCCTGGGCTTCCAAAACACTCCAGGCTATGTGCAAAAAACCTTTCACTTCGCTCGGAGAAACTTTAATATAACCTTAGTCCCGAGCTTGCGCCATTGTTCATCGGAACTGCCAAGATTTCGGCCAGCTATAGGCCCATCCGGATGCCGGCGACAGAGGTGATGTGTGCTGACAGGCGCTTTTGACGAAACGTCACAAGATGTGTCCATAAAACGATCGCAGAAACCTTTCGATGAAACGAACACCCGATGGAACGTCGCAGTTTACAAAACAATCTGTCGATGCGACGTCGCTCGACGAACTAATGGCGACCGCTTGGCAGGCACGTTCAAGGCACGTGACTCGCTCATGTAGCCTTTCTTGTGCTCAAACGCCCACAATTTTTTCCGTGAAACATCGAAATATCGTCACCACAGGGAAGCAGGTGCAGCTCTACACGGTGGCAAGGGTGGGTGGCCGCCCTCCTTAAATTTCTTTCTGCCCTCCCAAAAAAGCCGTCGAAAAAAAAAAAGGGGGGGGGGGGGAGGAGTTAGTTTGCAAAGGTTGTGCTTTTCCGAGTTGCACTGTGCTCGAAGACGCACATTACGGTCACTTTAGCAATGGACGACGAGCATCCGTCCTTTGAAGCCGGCAGGTATCTTTCTTTACGTGCCCACCGCCCACTTCTTTGTTCTACGCTGACAAAGCTACCATAGTTCCCATAGTACTCCGAAAAACAGTGGGTAGAAGCACAGGGAGAGAGTGAAGAAGAGATAGAGAAATGAGATACAATGAAAAAAAGCTCGCCCCTTCACGTCTCCTCCCTCGCCCGTGGGGGTACTGGAGAGCTGCGGAAACTAGGCTATACCTTGACAACGTTGCACAGAACAGTTGAACACCAGCGGTTTTCAATGCGTGGCGTCAACGTGCTCTGTCTATTTTATTTATATTGTACCAACATTGGATCAAAGCAACAGGCACTATTTTGCGGGTCAATTGTTTTTAGGCCAAACAATGAAGTACAAACGCGCAGAGGCATCTATCTGCACGTCACGTTTCCTTTTGAAGCTGAGGAGGCCGCTTGATGCTTCCACCACAAGTTCTTCTTCGTTTTTTGTCTCTCTCGGTTATTCCGACCAAAAGAATGATTGTATCAAATATTCATGGCGTTTGTTTTCGATTCGAGCTGGAAATTAATTGTCTTGCAGTGCTTGAAGCACAGAGGCACAGAGTAAATTGTGAATGAGCTACAGCTGATAGGCAAGTCGCCCGTTTAGGCAGACCAAGCTTCTAGGCTGTATAAACATACCCACACTCCCTTTTTTAAGCTACGCGCCCGTGGTGTGTGGATGTGCAAGCTAAAAATAGCTTGCAACAACTGCACACAGTTAGGATTTGTTTAGATTTGCTATAAGTGGTAAGGAATTTGCTAAGCCTGGCACGCTTTTGTCATGCAGTGCTTGCAAAACCTGACACAGCTTATGCCTAGAGCCACTCTATATGGCAGCGTAGCTGCCAGAGTAGCGACACGACGCAAAATTATCTAGATGCACGACGTCAGAAGCGCCTATAGTGATCTCCATTTTGGGCCTGGGAGGTTGCCATGGTAACCGTACTGCTAGCGACGCCGGGCGGCAACCTTTATCTAGTTGATATCTCCATTCGTTAATTGAAAAGTGGTAAAAGACCTAAAAGGCGCTTTGCAAGGCGGTACGGCACGGGCCTCTGGAGGCACGGTGCAACGAGCTTGAGTTAACTTAGAGCGGTAAACCAGCGGTCAAAAATGGCACCCCCCGGTTGCTGCCATCTTGCCTGTTTGCCACATTAGTGATCACGTGACGTTAAGATGGCAACGCCCAGAGGTGGGCCAGATCAGATTGGCCAGATCACGGTCAGCACATGAGTGCTCTGGGGCTGCGTTCGACTCTTACTCGAATAGAGCCGAGTTATCCCGGCGGATCAAGTCACGTGACAAGAGAGATACAGCAATGCTGGACGCGGGTAGGTTTCGCGGTTTTCGAACGCAACAGGTACGAGAACTTTACCCAGGAGTGAGATAGAAGCTGCGTTCCATTTACTTACACCTCCTGCACCGGTACAGAAAAGTGAAGGGCGGTGTACTTCCGGTCGTATCTCAATACATATAGCGGAAGTACACCGCCCTACACTTTTCTGCACCGGTGCAGGAGGTGCAAGTAAATCGAACGCAGCTTCTATCTCGCTCCCGGGTAAAGTTCTCGTACCTGTTGCGTTCGAAAACCTACCCGCGTCCAGCATTGCTGTGTCTGTCTTGTCACGTGACTTGATCCGCCGGAATAACTCGGCTCCATTCGAGTAAGATTGGAACGCAGTCCCGAGTGCCCATCTGCTGACCGCGATCCGGCCAATCTGATCTGGCCAACCTCTGGGCGCAGCCATTTTAACGTCACGTGATCACTAATGTGGCAAACAGGCAAGATGACGGCGACCGGGGAGTGCCATTTCCGCTGCAGACAGTGGGTTCCGGTTTACCGCTCAAAGGTAATACTCAAGCTCGTTGGCACGGTGCCTGTTTCTTCTGTGAAGTGAGATGATTTGCAGCCAGGGGACTGTCGGGCGACGAGAGCTGCTACGTATCGTAGGTGCACGGACAAGGCGAGTGGTTTTCCGAGCCGCCGGGATGGCGGCCGCTTCGTGGGACGAACGTACCGTCCTGGTACTTTCGGACATCGCTCCTATAGAACAAAATCCGATTACGCCGGCCACGACAGGACGATTGCCTTGGGACATGACTGCTGCTCGACTGCCCCGTAGTAAGAGAATGAATGCTTAGCACCATACTTCTTCAAGACCCAATCATTCATTCAAGATGAGATTATCTCACCAACTGGCGAGGAACGACGTCGACGATGGTATCACCCTCGTTTTGTGCGATGAACAGTCGACGGGGTTAAACCAAGAAGGACAGCACGGGGGTCTACAGAGGATTGTTAACGCCATCAAAAGAGACGGACGCCGGACATGAGGTGTTCTTGCCGACAGGCTAAGTGATCATCCGGAAGTTTTCCGGCATGCAAAAAGTCAATATTTTTATCTGGTGTAGCACGCATACCCGTGTTAAAGGGGCCATGAAGTAATTATTTAACTTCTTCTTCTTTAGCTTTAATCATCAACTCAAAAGAGAACAGTGCAATCACGCGGTCGTGACATGCTAGGGCACCGGTGCGATGACCCCAAGCTTCAACCGTGCTTTTTAAGCACACCGTAGAACTTGGCATTCGCAAGTGCGCTCACGTGCACTCATTGGCCACGAGCGCGAATTCAAATATTCGTCGACGAATTGATTGTTGACGAGCGCATACGTCCGAGTGACGCAGTTCTCGTGTCGAATGCGTGAGCTGGGGTTGGCTGACGTCATTTTGGCTTTTGTAGGCATTGCAAAGAGGATATTTAGAACCATACACACATGATAATAACATCATAGCACACGGATATTAACAAGCACAAAACGGGCCCAGCTACAAAAAATAAATATTACACTCGTAAAAAATAATTGTCTGTAACTTGTTAATTACAAAGACGAACACACCTCTGAGCATATAAATTTAATAGTATGTGTTGATGCATTGTTATAGAGCAGGTCATTTCATATACGTCATTTGAGCAAACGCCAGATTGTCACTTGAAAAAAAACACCAAAAACACTGCGATCAAATGCAAGCTCTTGCAACGAAAGCACGTTTATCAAAGTCTTCAGAACTGTCAATTCGTAAAATCGTCGATTAGTACAAAAGGTTAAAGATCGCAGGCGCTTCCTCGCTTAAAGTTGCTGTGATTATTCGGTGACCCAGGGCTGAAACAACTTCCCTGGGCCCTAAACACGACGTATACCTTTCGTTTCGATTCTCAGAAATTCCAACATTCAAAGGAAGCTACAAAATGCGAAAATATTATCCTAAAAGCTATATCGTAAAATCGTTGATTAGTACAAAACGTAAAGATCGCAGGAGCTTCCTCGCTAAAAGTTTCTGTGATCATGCAGTTACCTAGGGCAGAAAGAACTTCCCCAAGGTCCATTATGCGACGCATACAATTCGCTTCGATTCTCAGACATTTCAACGTTCAAACAAGGCTAGGAGTATGCGAATATTGCATGCAAAAACTCTTATCGATCCTTGAACACATCCAGGAATCCGAGCACCGCTAAGGCAATATGACTGATGCTGTCGCACAGGTGCTAATATCCAGAGCGATCTTGCACAGAAAAGGTATAAAGTCTCATTCTTTCAGATCTTCACGCTATACCTGTGTCAGAGGGAACAAAGAAGTCCGAAATCGTCGGCAAGCAGCGGCACATTACGTCTACCGCGCACCGAACAAACTCGTATCCACCAGCTCTGGGCGCTGCCATCTTACCGGTTACATCACGGCTCTTGCGAGGTCACGTGACGAGTAGTCACTCGGTTGCTAAGGAAACCGAGCCAGCTCACCTCGTTGCTATGGCACCGCGTGTGACCAATCACAGTGAGAGGCGGCACAGGGAAAAGCGTGGCGCTACTCTGGCAGCTACGCTGCCATTTAGAGTAGCTAAACTTATGCCTAGCTCGTTCATAACACACTATGTTCCTCTCTGAGCTTATCAGTATAATCAAGACGAGTTCAAAGGGGCTGCGAAACTAGTTTCTTAATTTTGCTATATACTGCTCCGAATTATTTCTTTTCGTTTATAACACACAGAAAAGACATTAACTTTTGTCTCCACAGAATGGCAGTTGCAGAAAAAAATAGAGAAAAACGAGCAGCCTTCCCAACCTCAACTGGCAGTTATAACAAGTGACTGTGTAATCCAGGGCCAATACTATGCCACCAACGTGAATCCTAGCCACGCGCTATTTTTAGCAAAGCAAAACGCGCACGTTTTGTCGTGAGCGCGCGTCCTGCGCTCCAGATATTGTTGCAGTTTGGTTATTCCCGTGACCGCAAGGATTGGACACGAGCCACTACCGAAGTTTTCGCCAAGGCATGGATTGTTACGAGCCGAAGTCGAGCGCTCACGCAATGCTCGTGTCTAATCCTTTATCCTTATTCGACTGTCGTCACGTGGGTTCTGCGATCCCCCAAAACTGTGTGACCGAGCTTGGGGAAGGAAAGATTGAAAGAAAGATACCGCTTTATTCTTGCAATCTTACAACGACGAAGAAGCTTTTAGAGCGGTGGTGCTCTGTTTTGAGTATACTTGTGTCAGACTAGGGCTAATATATGCCTGTGCTGATTGCGAAAGTTTGCAACCAAGCATCGTCGCACAGCCCGTTTAATTATTTGAAATCTAGAGCCCGTCTTTTAGAGCGCAGCTGTTAGGCGCCCGTTTCCCGCTTGAGCGGCGTCGCCGTCGACGTCGCCGTCGCCGTCAACGTAACCGCGCGGTGCATTATGGGAAATGTCCCATAATGCACTGCGCGAGCCCCCCTCGGGTCAGGGGGTCACGTGATTCCCCCCCTGAGGTCACGTGACCCCATTCCCCCGTGGTCACGTGACCCCCCTTGGAGGAGATTGAAAAATGAGGGAAGGAGGAGGAGGGTATACTCTCCCTGAGTACCCTTCCCCTTCTCCTCCTCAAGAGTTTCGATCCAATTCGGCGTTACAGGGAGTTGTAAACGGCTTTCACTTTTTAAGCTCCGGACTGCACAAACTCTAATCCGAAAACTTGCAACAAGCGCGTTAGCTATGACTGCGTCCGTTGTGACAGGAGCGACCGGAAAAACCGCTCTGTGCCGCGCGTACTCCCTCCTGCAACAAGCGCTGCGGGTCGTCAGCATGAAGGCCACTTTTCAGCCGCCGTCAACTGTTTCCGCGGCGCCTCTAAAAGAAGGGGCGCGCTACCACTCACTGGCGTAGCAGAAGATGGACGGAGTTTTATATGGGCTCAAGCTTTATTAATTTTTATTTTCTTAGGATAGACTCGCAAGGCAGAGAGTGGATGAAAAAATAAAAAGAAAAGATGCAGTACGCCGTTTTGGACCGTCACGACTTTCAAAAACACAATATACTGACAGTACAAAACTCGCCAGAGGCCTTTTCTACCATTACAAAAGGCGACGTAATCTTAGCAGCGATGTAGCAACGTAGAAATAAGCTTTCGTGATCATATGGGCGTTGCGATCGTTCAAGAAATTTTCTCGGGTGATAAAAGCTAGTAAAAATTCGCATCCTTCATGCACGCCTTTAAATAGTGTACACACCCGTAATAACTTTAACTTCATTCAGCAACCCCAGGCTAGCGGTTGTACTGCACTGGCTAAATTGTTCATCTACAGCTGGGAGACTCGTCGCCCGTTCAGGCAGACCAAGTTCTAGGCTGTATTTTCGTTTTAAATAAGTTTTGTTTTTTCTTGTTCTCATGCAGGTGAGGGCATACCATTAAGTTTTCTTTTGTGAATGATAGACCACAATATTATCACAGGAAGCTATAAGCCCCTTGCGATACCTGCAGAAGAACGCGGGCTCCCGCGAGTCATACTGAGCCAGCAAGAGCTCGCACTCCTCAAGAAGAAGAGCTTCACGCCCCCCCCCCCCTTCGCAAATAAAAATATAGAATCCCGCGAGCCATGATGCTCAGCTGTGCGCGCCCACTTTGTGTCAGTTGAGAGTGTCGGTCAAGCGTGTCGCTTTATACAATAAATCTAGCCCTATAAGTTATAACACATGCGTTTAAAAAGGCGGTAACCGCCACATTAATGCCCTCTTCACTGTTTGTTTATCGGGCTCGACGGACGTTACACGAAGGATCACCCTCCTGCTTTCTTGGCTGTTCGACAAAAAAGGTAATAATGACGTTTCTATCTTTCATCACATTATGGTTCACATTGCAACATTGCAATGGTTTTATAGGCAGATATAAATACTTTGTGAACCAGTGACGCAACATAGAAAAAGAGCAACTGGCTTTGCGATATGCCCCATTTATATTTTAACGCCCACCGATCCCACTGGACAGACAGCGACGACGCTATCTAAAAAATAGATAAATTCTTTATTTTTTATAAATTCATAAATAGAAACACTAGTTTGAGTTGTGTTGTGAGATAGTATTCGTGTACTCCTTATTTCGTATCCCTCTAACCAGCCATTCAAGACGTCCCTGTGGCGTTGACCATTTTTTGCTCAATAAAAACCAATACTCAGCATGCTCCTGAATTTCTCGATTGCATACCCCTGGCAGAACGAGATACACAAAAACAAAATATCGCTCTAAAACCAATTCCCTCCACCTTTCATCTGAACTACACTGCAAGGCAGGCAAACGAAATATAAGAAAAAAGCGCGACCCTATTTTTAGACGAAACAGCTTTAGAAGAGACACACCAGTCAGTTGCACCGTCCAGCGAACGTTTATTATTTTGATTGGCTTGTTTCGGTGGAATCGCGCCCTGGATTGTTTCTCCTTCCTTCAGAATAAGCTTTCGGGGTTTATAAGAAATTCCAGAAAACCGGACTTGTCTCTCTCTGTTGGGTACCAGCCATAGCCGCTCGACCTTCCGCAGCAGCACGGCGCTGACGGTGTTCGCGGATAACACTGCCTGGCGGCGACACCGGGTGCAGGGCTGCTCACAACGGGAAAACATGGAGGGCACCATTATACTCGATGGCATTAATTACAGAACAAACCAAAGAGGGACATTCTAAGCACGAAAGAGAAAAATGTGCATTAATTCATAACCAATAAAACGTTCGACCGAAATTTCGATCGGCTGATGCCCATATTCAGCACTAAGCCATCCTCAATCGCGGAAGTTTACTTTAGGCGAGAGCTCTGCTCGTCAGCACAAAGCGTTCTGCCTATTGGAACAGCCTGTTATGAAGGTAAACATAAACAACTAAAACAACGAAGGAACGCCGAAGTTCCATTTTGCGTCGGTGTAACTGGAACGGCAGCTTGTTAGAATTATACAAAAACGAAAAAAAAGACGAACGACGTTCCTTTTTTTTTTTTATCCAGTCAGGTAATTATTATGTTGTGTCTAAGATGGAGACTAAAAAAGTATAAAAATAAAAAGAAATTTGAGAAATTCAAAGTTTGAAGTTTCTTTTTTTTTTTTGGACTGCCCACTCGAGGTTCTTCCGCAATTAGCAACAACAAAGGAGTTGCACCCGCGCGGCGGCATCCGTCCCAGACATGCAGCCCAAAAGCTGAAATAAAAACGAAACTGCCTGGCCGCTTCAAAGAGGGAGCGTGCGCTCCAGCGCCGATACCTGACACCGGAAATTTAAAGCAAAGCAGGGTTTTACGTCGCAATTAAAGATTTCGAGGCATTTTTAATTGGGACGTAAAACTCGTATCACCTATACCTGTTTTCACCTCAAGAACCATAGGAAAAAAGTCCGGCTTCTCGCGGATGATTACTAATTTTCACCTTTAGGTGGAGATTTAAGATATATTTAGTAGCATTTTGGAGTGGATACACGTTATCCTATCAAGGAGTACGCGTTTCAAACGCCAAAAGCATCGCCTGTGCCTCCGACAACCAAATCTGGCTAGAACTATTTCGCGCGGCGTATGAATAATGCGCAAAACCTACTGTTTTCTTGAGGTGAAAACGGGTATAGAGAGTTTTATCACCACTTCTTATCAGTTGTGAATGCAAAAACATTAATGTCGTTCTTCCGCTCCCTTAGCTTGCCTGCGGCGGACTGGCGTGAACGGTTACGTTTCGCTACTGCCGAGGTAGCGGCTGATGGCCGTGCCCGCGCTTCCGTGAAGTGGGCGCGCCGCGCTGATTTCGGCCGTGCAACCTCTCCGGAGCTTGCTCGTGCGGGCACCGCGCCCTTTTACCGGCGGCCGTGTCGCTGCGCCGCCATGGAGGGGGCTTCTCTGGTGGCATTTTTTGGAACTAGGCCGGGCAAGTGCCAATGGGAGCCTTGTTCCTTGAATCTATAACGCGCGCCGGCCAATGGTAGCCTATCGATCAGACTTGTGCTGCAGACGACAGGCTTCGCTCCATTGGGACAGGGAAATGTGCCGTTTTGCGCGGCCTCAAAAGCTGATGATGTCGGTTGGCTCCATGGGACAGTTAATGCTTTCGGATTAATATTATATTTACGAACAGAAGGATCCTGATAACTTTTCGTTACTTCTTCTTAGGGTTCTCGTTGCGGTATCCTTGCCTGGTAACAGTCGGGTGCAGGCGCGCTACAACAGACAACGAGAGCGAAAGGGTCATCTAAAAGGCGGCTTCTGTGCGCGCTCGAAACACAGGTGCGCGTTTACTGATGCCGCGAAGCTCCTCTTCTCTCTCTACCGCCTAAACCAAGGGCATCGTGCGTTGGTCAGAAAAGTAGCCAACTGTCTGCGGCGGCAAATTACAAGGTGACATGAGCGGTACTGTTGAGGATATTTAGCAATAAACAACGTTTAGGTTTGGCGGTGAATACAAACCTCAACATCCCGTGATGCAACGCTAAAAGCATCGGTCCACGTAAAAAATACTCCTCGTGTAGAAGCACAACAAGAAGACAATGGTGTCGATACCCGGTAGAGAACCGTAAGTATAGACCTTTGCAGCGGCAGCCTCGAACGAAGCGATTTACAGCGCGCGTCCCTGGTTTTGAGAGGGTACGTCAGTGTTGCCCGACTGCGCTGGGCTGTGGGCTTTCTAGTTAGTGGGCTGTGGCAGCCTACGTAGGCGCACTTCCGGACGTTGGTGGAGGCTAAATTGCTGTATTCTATATTTTATTTTGTGTTCTATGGCGAACAGAATTTCTCAGGGTTTTTAAGAATGCATTTTACTTTTTTTGGAAACCAAAACAAAAAAATGAATGCTGTTTCCGTGAGTCCGTGCGCGACAGAACAAATGCAACTGGAATCTCTGTTTCATTTTATGTATATCTTTTTACGGCACCGTACACTCAGCCATGTCAATCAGCAAAGGTATTAGCCGTCAACAATATTTGACCAAACATGGATATTCGAACTGCATGGATATTCCCGCCCACAACGTAGAATTCAAGAGTCTCTTCGATCGAACAACACATATTGTACGTACCCCACGGTGCCGCGTTATCCGAACAGGATTTGATAAAGGTCTCAAATAATACAGCATATCCAATATACGGTGTAGACGATAGTCAATTCAACGACAAGTGGACGGAATCCGGCGTGTTTAGGGGCACATGTAGAAGAGAGCTGCTCTTATGCACAGCTTCAAAGCAAAATGAACGAACGTGTCTATTCCGTCCCCACACCCGGACCCGCCCCTATAAGGCTATTTCGCGAAAACCCGGAACATGGCCGGGAAGGCTCTGGAGATTATCTGAGCGGAAATAAACCTCTAAGAACGTCGAACTGCCTACGTCGCGGGCTGCTTGACGTTCGCTCTCTTCATCCGTTTCCTACGAAGGCCGAGCAGACTGCGAGCCCTGGTGTTCCTTGATTCTCTCGGTGGAAGATAACGCAAAGAAGGTAAGCATCCTGAACAGACAAATAAAATAAAAGCTTCCAAGAAAATCTGGCGAACTCCGAATGCACAATGCAGGTGGGGAGTCACGCTGACCGGGTTTCCACAGCTCAGGCGGGCGCCAGAAGTTTACCGGACTGATACACTGTTAGAAAAACTCCTGTCAAAGTATGGGACACATACATGCTAACCTTGTTGCCACAACATGTACTGTATTACCGGACTACAGAACATGTTCCATACTTCTTTAGTATGGGACATGTTGTTGCTGTATGGGCAGCCACAACAAGTTCCATACACCATCATCACGGAATAAATACTGTATCAGTATGCTACAGGATATGTACCATCATGGCACACGGCAGCACATGTTCTGTCGCAAGCCATGCCAGAACACGTACCATTTTTACGAAGTACATCACATGTTCCAATGCGTCCAAAACAGCACAAATCACATTTCTTGTGCGTACGGAAAAAGTTCAGTCTCGTTTGTGATGGTACTCACCCCATTTTATGTTTCTACCGCTATTCACGAGTACATCCGAGCTTTGTTTGTCACATGCCAAGCTCGTCCATAGAAAATGTTGATATGTGACATGCAAAAGAGGGATGTCCTGCCGATTTGCAGGCGTAACTCGATGCAGGTATTTGTAGCATATAATTACCTACAATACGTAAATGTTCCCCAAACTTGTATGGAAAATTGAACTGTCGTATCTAATGCGAGCACTATCCTGGAAACAGAACAATGAATCTGTGACATATATGCTCAACAGCCAGGAATGCTATGAAGAATGCATCGCTACTTCAATTTTAGGAGCATTGTACATGCAGTGACGGGGATAAAGGCAGGTAAACATTTGTAAACATCCTCATGAAACTAAGTTCAGCTTGGTCCTGTTGGTTCCAAACCATAGCAACGGACCCATTGTGAAGAAGAGTGAACAGTTTGCTGCTTCAAATGTTTTTACATTTATTTTTCTTTAAATGACTAGAACACATACACAATAAAAAAACACGTCATGCCGCAAATATTTTGGGGCAGCTGAGCCATTGTCATGAGGCTTTCAAAAAGATGAATGTGAGCAACGTCTTCCAAAGTGAAAAAATGTAAAAAAAATGCTGACACACTACACCTCGAAAAGAAAACCATCTTGGCCCACGACAACAAATAGTAATATGAACAATAGAAAATGAAGGTTAATCTAGGACGAAGCGGCGAATTTTCTTTCCACTTCTTTGGAACTCCAAGAGCTCTTGAATGGACTCCCGCACCTTCGGATGCACCAGAGCAACTTTTCTCAGACGACTGTCGGGACCCCCTTTCTCTGGTCTCACTGCCACAAGTTGCCTGAAAGAAAGAGGACTTAAATAATGGGTTGGAATATGTAGAGGAAGTATGTATAACAGAAGCTTTAGAGTTCCTGGCTCCTTTTTCAACTTTGTATCGGTTAGCAATCCAATCAGGACGAATTCTAAATCTTGTCTCATAGCATACTTGCTGAAGCCGAGCATGCAACGCACCTCTAATTTGGATAGTCCGTGCACACGCAATGAGCGTCTGACCTTGCATTAAGACGGATTGTGACTGTACACAAAACAAGTTTCCAGCCCACTGGCGTCAGTTCTCAGTAATAACTGGACACATGGGCACGCTGTCCCACAACGATGAAGACATTTCTACAAACCGAGCATTAGTGTGCGTGCGACAAAGAAGGACAGACACATACGGCTCAATTGGAGACGTATGCTCTTTGTCCTTCTTCTTGTAGCCTGCAGCCTTGGGTTGTAGAATGTCTTGCATATTAACCAGCTCGCCTGCCTAGTAAAGTTGTCCACGATACTTCAGTTAAAAAAGAAAAAAATCACAGTACCAGTCAGCTGAAATTTTGCAAAAAAAAGTCTGCCTGAAGTGCTTAAGCAGGAACATTCGAAGATGTTATATTTTCTCTTTAAAGTCCAAGTTTTCCAAGTTCGAAGTCCGAGCTTTCATGTTCCTCCACCGTATCAGTTTCAAATAACGTCTTCATGACTCACTGGTTTTCACGAACTCACGCCTAGGAAAAGTTAGGGTGTGATATTTAGACTCGCGAAGTTGGTCAGGCATATTAAATGAGACGAGTATCCCGGATGTGCTAGAATATTTGCCAGTGCAGAGTGTACGTGTGACCATAGATCAGTAATTGTGACCGCCAGCCCGGGGGGGGGGGTTAACTGTGCACCACGCGGCAGTGATCTCACGAACCCACTATTCTTACGACACTAATCCAGTTCGAATGCGGCCAGGGGTGGGCAGGGAGGGTTGAGGCCGAGACGAACCTTGAAGCTACCTGGCAAACCAGCCTCCCCACCCTTTGCACGCTGGCAGTAATCCGGATCGAACGCCGCCAAGTGACGCTTGGCATATAGTAAGTTAAGTTTGTAATTGAACCTGAGGCTTATTTTCTCGGGACGGAGGAATCGCCCCCGCAAAGAAACACAGAAGCCGGACAACACAACTCGAGGTCGAGAAGCGTTCTACCACACAAGCGGCGTCGGAAAAGGGAAAAGGCGGGGGGGGGGGGGGGGGCTCCAGCGTCCCTTCCAGTATATTTCTGACCGTTAAAGGAAACAATACGGGGGAAAGAGGGCGTGGTCGAGCTTATTTTTGGTTCCCAAATTATTTATGCGTATGTACAGCTACTGTCGCTCTTCTCACTGCATAAAAGATCGCGTAGATGGTCAGTTGTCGGACACTGTTGTCAGAAGGCACTACTTGTCACATGATTATGTGGTTCGGAAGTTCAAAGCTTTATGTTCTTTTCAACCGGCACAACTGTGCCTTTAATAAAAAATAAATAAACATATGCGCTTGTCCGTGTCTACTCGCATGTGGTCTGTCCCTCGTGTTGCAGCAAAGAAAACCTTTAGACTGCATTATGAATTAACTAGGCCAACAAACAAGTTTGAAATATCAATAAATGTGGGGATAAAAAGCTGGAGAAAAACACTATCAAGAATTCGCCAGAAGTGTTGCATTCTTGCATATTCAGAGGCTGCAGAACTTCGAAACAAGTTTCTCCTACCAAAGCGTGCACAGGTTAAAAGAAACACGTCCCAGGAACGTGAAGCGGAAAACAACGACACAGTATTTTTTTCTTGAGCAATATTAGAAATCTTTCCCGCGAGTTAATTCATTCCTTAACGTGAAAAACAATAAATACATTATTTTGTATTCTGCAGATAGCAATGATATGTAACTGTCTGTGGTGTTAATTAAAATGTGATGACATCTAAAAACAACTTAACGAAAATAAATACCCAGTCTAGTGGGAATAATCGCCTCGTAGGTACAGTATATGCCTTTGACATTTCTTCGAAACTCACCTGAACAACACAACAAGGTCTTAAAAACGACACTACTGGCTGGCACATCGCATTCCAAGCGGCTTCAGTTTGATCCTCAACATGTAAATAGCTCCATTAAGTAGCACACCAAACAGCAATACAGACATCAACAAACCCATAAACGCCCTCGCGCCTTAATTTTCGTTAACCAAGTAAAATACGAATGTTCGCCGTCTGAAAGGAACGGCAGCACCGCATGTAAAAATTGAGATAAAAAATCACGAATGCACCACGCATTGAATTAAAATGAAACCGTCGCCATTTTCGAAGTTCGACGAACGTCGAACCCTACCCCAAAAGTTAGAATAGGTCCAAAATTTTGAGGACTAAAAGTTCAAAATCTCGAATTCTCTTGATAAAAAGTTATGTTCGAAAATTATCCCGTTCCTGCGTAGGAAGTTCTAAAAGCTCTCTGCACTTTTTAGTGCAAGAAATATCGAAAGTTCCGAAAATCATCGAATTTTTTGTCCATCAAGGTCGAAAGTCTGACAAGCATCGAATTTCGCAGCGTGATATGTCCAAAAGTTCGAAGCGATCGATTTTTTAGCGTAATAAGTAATGACGGTCGAAAAGCGTTGAACTTTTCGTAGCTTAACAAGTTCGAAAATTGACTCGTCAATTTTACGATAGAGGAAGTTCCGAAATCTTTCGAACCGCCCGATCTGGACGGCCTGGGAAACTTCGGTTAGAAAAAGTTCTGCGGCATCCATAGCCGTAACCAGACTTGCATCTTCACCAGCAATAAATTGCTGTACTTAATTACTTTTCTTTGTAATTGCAATACCATTTTCTGCTGCGCGAATTGTAATTGCAATTTTACCATTTTCAGCACAAGTACTCTGAAATTTTAGGCACAATTACAATTACTTAAAACTTTGGAAATGCCAACGCAACCTCCCTGAAGCCTCAGCGCTCGCCTTTGCCGGCCTAGCCTGGTAAACAGAATAACACACACGCACAAATATAAATACTGTCGTAATGCGTTTATGTTTTGTTGCTACACTGCGGGTTGAGCTGACGGCAATTGTGTAGCGCTGCTCCGCTGTGCGAGCAGAAAATAAGAAGTAAATACAAATATTGAAATAAATAAATTGGAGCTTCATTAGCCGAGGTTGGACATTTTTAATTGTCTTGCCACGTTAGTATTTTTTTTTATTTTTCGCCCGTTTTGCGTCCCTGTTCCATAGGCAATTGCTGCATATTTGTTTTCGCATTCTCTTTCAAGTTTATTTCATGTTTGTTTCATTTCTTGATATTATTTGTATAAGCGTTTTGGAGACTGATTCACACCTGTGAATATTGTCACTAATGATTCGAGAGTCCCGACTGGTTCTACGTATACATGAGCTATTATAATTTTAACTCAAGGTAAATATTTTACAACAATTATGATATTTAAAGGAGAATGCGGCTGTATCAGCGTGTAGACATTAATTTTATATTAATACTTGTAAAATATTCACATACAACTAATTGTCACATTTTACCATCGGCTAACAAAGTCTGTCAACCAAATTTTTTTAGCAATTGGCGTCTTCCAGTTTGAACTAATTAATAATATTTATTAAAAATATATAAATCGTGCAGTACTTCACGTTCCAAACTGTCAAGTTCTACCATGAATTTAACAAAATGCATAAAAAGGAAATTATACAACACG
>JAZHYW010009882.1:0-79301 GCA_037355805.1 Ixodes ricinus | reverse complement strand
TTTTGCAGGGGTTGCGATGATGTCAGAACGCCGCGTTCTTATTGGCTAATTGAAAACAAAATAGTGAGTAGACCTAAAGACATCTAGCATTGAGGTTCTACCCACTATCCTTTCAATCAAAGCCAATCAGAGCTCGGCGTCGTTCTGACGTCACCCCAACTTTTGCGCTTGAAGCAGACGACTTCTCTCCACATTAACTTCTTTGGCGCAGACAGTTTTGAGCCTAGGGCCTTCTGTGGATCCGTCGTGCGGGCTTGATGACCATCACACCTTCCTCGTATAGCTGAGGCGCAGAACGACGACCCCCACGCTCGCTCTCATGACACCGCGCTTGAAGTTGCATTCGTCGTCAACTGTGGCACTTCGTTTCACATTAATTCCCATCGCAGCCGACTTTAGGATCTGACGGAGCCAATCAAGCAGCGTCAAAAGTGCGTCGTCATGGCGCATCTTTGTGCGTTTAGTATCACCGGCTAAGCCAGTCACGCACAGAAAATCGTTGCAGCATTGCTCATTCGACCAAATGCGATGAAATGCGGTAGCTTTACAGGAACATCGTGAGTGAAAACGATTGGGCATGAAAATGGTACGGCAGTCTAGGACGACGTCAAGATCGACGTTTAGGACGACCTTTAGGACGACCTGTAGGACGACCTTTATGACGATTATCAAGGACGACGTCTAGGACGAGCTCGAGGACGACATCCTAGAGGGCACCGTAAAAGACGACGTCTAGGACGTCCTAGAGAACGACGTGAAGGACGACCCTGGAACGACCTCTAGGACGACGTCAAGAATGACGTCTAGGACGACCTCGCGGACGATGTCCTAGAGGACTGTGGTAGCGGCCTAAGCAGCGACCAGCCGAGTCGGAGTTACATCATAGAACTGTTTTAATTTTCGAAGCAGAAAAAGAAGAAAACAAGCAAAGAGGAGAGCGCGCGATCTTGGAGTGTGCCGCTCGGCAGCGTCGCAGGTGTTCGGGAGACGCTGCCACACATGGCGAGCATATAGGGAACGAACACGAAGCTGGGAAGAAAGATCGAAACTGGACTGAACATAAGAAAGGCGACCTCGAAGACAACGTCTAGGACGACTTCTAGGACGACCTCTAAGACTATCTCAACGATGGCCTTGAGGACGACGTCAAGGACGTCAGATCACGTCAGCTTCAGCTACCGGCGCTTTCAAGCTTAGGCGACCGGCGCTTACGCGAGCGGAGCCTAGCGCAACCGGCACTTACGAGCTTTTCGTGACCGGATCTCACCGACGCCTAACAGCTTACGCGACCGGCGCTTGAGCCAAGGGCGCTTGAGCCACGGGCGCTTCAACCACCGGCGCTTCCGCCACGTACGCTGTAAAGCCCCTCTTCCCTGGGAAACGTGGCGCCATTCATTGTTGTGGAAATGCCTCGAGACGTGCCGTGCGCCACTTCTGGGAAGAACATAGGCGTCTGAAATCCAGCTCAGTGCTGCGCTGTTCCACCATGATCTTCCCAAGGGCTGCATGTTGCACGCGCCTCTTGCATCGACGCACCTTGCGCTACTTTTGAAACATGAAGGGCTCCAGTACGCTGCAGCCACCATTGCTTCAGTCATGAGCGCTTTCAGCCACATTGTTTCAGCGACGAGCACTTCAGCCACGGGCGTTTCGTGACCTTGATTACTCAACCTTGAGCGTGGTTTGGCCTAGAGCACGGTGGCCTAGAGCCAATAAATGAGCTGTGTTTCAGTATCGGCATCCTGTTCCCCGGTACTCTCGTGGGTGCCGCCAACTTGGTGCTTAGTGCAGAGCAGACGCAACTGCCGATCGTCATGGATTCAAAAAGTGTGACTTCCTCGGCATTAGATTCCGTGTTAGGAAGCTCATGTAATATTTTTTGCTCTGTCGCGAAATGTTAAACATTTGTGTAAGACAGAAAAACTTTTTTATGATTTCAAATAAAGCTTCAGATAACTAGCAACCATTAGTTGAACCCCCAAGAGAGGTAAATGTCATTACTCTGAAGCGTAGCGTATTTAGTGGCTCTAATTTGGCCTATAAAACTAGCTACCGCTTAAAAAAGTTAACCTCCCCGTTTTCGTGCCTGTTGCCAAAGTGGTAACTTTGGCGGACTCAGGTGCTTCCCACAGGCTTTAAGTCTATCTAAATTGAGGGGTTTTCAAAGACGCTAAGGAAGTTTCTAGTTGGAACCATATATTTATTTTTACTCATTACGAAGTTGATTAAGGTATTTAGGTAATTATTCCAATTATCGCGAGAATTACACCCTAGTTACACTAGCACTTTTGACTGTCATTAAGCCAACGACAGTTGACTCAGTCGCGATCGGCCGGAGTTGAATTTGTTTTCTTTTTATTTAGACACTGGGTCTAGAGCAATAGGGCAAAAGGCAGATTGATACTGCCTGACGTGCCTTATTACCTGTTCCCAGTGCTCAGCAAGCGAAAACAAAACAATACAGATCAAAGAAGTACATGAAGATAAAGACGCACATCGACAATCAGAACGTCATATTTTGTATAGAGTTTATACAATTGTCGGTGACTTTCTTAACTCTTTGGAAATGCAAAATAAAAACTATGCAATACAACTCAAAATAAATGATAACACCGTCTGAAAGTATTTTACTCAACGTGACATGAAAGAAAGTACCGTTTTATACTATTTTTGAAGCTATGTTTTGAGCACAATCTGAAACCATTTCCATAACGACTGGATGCTTGTTTCAGTAATCCGGTGTTAGATATGCTAATTGGTGATGTCCATAATTTGTCTGAGACCAAGGTATTCTTCATGAGCACATGTCGAAGATAGTATTGTGATTATTAGGAAGAAGTGCTTCAAAAAATCGGAACGGGTCACTTATAATTTTATTATATATATATATATATATATATATATATATATATATATATATATATATATATATATATATATGTGTGTGTGTGTGTGTGTGTGTGTGTGTGTGTGTGTGAATTAAAAGTTTAAGGAGGAATTTATGACTATTGGTAAGATGACTGTCTAAAAAAGAACTATACTGTGTGTTCAGTACGCTGAACGTTTTATTACAACGTGCGTTGTTTTTCGTGTTTTTGTGTTTTGCATAGGAAACAATTTATTAATATTTGTTTTAGTCGTTGATTCCCTAAACTAATAGACAGTAATGGAGATGACAGTACACCAAGGTTTAGTATGATTTACGTGTTAACCAGCACGGAACCAGCAGTCTAATTTTGTATAAATACAAATAGATCTGGAGATTCTCGCATGAATTTTTATTTGTATAAGGTGCTCCAGCTTAGATTTTCTTCAGAAAGAACTCCCAAGAACTTATACACATTGACTACGCTCAATCACAGAGTCTTGGAATTTTAATATAATTTCATAATCATAAAGTTTATTTAGTGGCTTGAAAATTACATATTTTGTTGTAACATTGAGCTGACGTTGATTACAGTAAAACCATATCGGATAACGCGTTGAGCCACGTGTTACTAATAATTTAAAAATCATGCAAAAGGAACCAGAAAAAAAAAACGCTCTTATCGTCGGCATACAAAACTATTTCAGGAGTGTTTGGTATAGGTACAATATCATTAATATAAATAGTAAAAGATCTAAAATAGACCCTGTGGAACCCCATATACAATTTGTTCTCAATAAATAGCAAATCTAAAGCGACACCTTGAATTTCATAAAACGATGATTATATAAAACAAAATGTCCTATTTAATAAATCAAACGTCTTTTTAAAACAAAGGAATATTCCAGCGGTGAATAGGGTAATTTCAAAATTATTGATCTTTTTATTTTATTTTTTGTATACCAAGTAGCGCCATCTCGTTTGATTTTTTTTCTTGAAAACCGATATTACCTATTACAAAAACATCTCTGCCATTCAAAAACTTCTGAAGTTTTTTTTATCAAATGTTCTAATACTTTTGAAAATAAAGGAAGTACCGATATGGGCCCATAGCTTTAATGTCGTCAAAAAAACTCCTGTGTGCAAAAACCGCAACTCTTACAATGTTCATGCCATCAGGAAAAGTGCCAGTGGCCTTAATGGATTGTTACTATATGCTCCAGAGGAGAACACAAAAGGTGAGCAACAGCTATGATTGGTATGGCCTTGATGTCATCCGCTCCGGCTACTTGTACTAAAGATCTAAGGATTGGTATATCTGCGAAACCGATCTAAGGAATTACGTCGCTATATCCGCTATTTCGCTGTCGATTCGGATAACAGTCGTGGACGTATCGTTCAGACGATAATACGATTCCTTGTCTCATGGTCATCTTGGCTGAGATGAAGATATACTTGTCTTAGTTTCTCTTTTGGTAGCATGTGACTGCAGTGACGAACTCGCACTTAAAACGTAGCAATTAAATTTGTCCGCCAAAGAGGGATCAGTGTACTGAATGCCATCAAACCGCTAGTCTACAGGGTGTCTTACTTTGGATTTCCAAAAAGGGCTTATCCAGCGCCGCCAACTGTCATTGAGCCGCTAAAGGTCATTGAGTTCCACTGAGCTGGTCTACCTCAGTTAACTGATGGGAGTTCGCCCAAGAGAGCTAAAGATGGCGGCGTCCGCCGCATCGCCACCACAAGCGCCAGCGTCAGCGAAGTACGTGCCTTTGCGGAAGATTGGGGGAGGTATCTAGAAAGTATCCTAGCAGCAAATATTGTCCGAAGAGGTACGATTTCGGGCCAGAGCTGCCGCTAGAAAGATCACGCGCACTCGCAGAAGCCTGAGCTCGGCGAGGGCGGCCATTCTGAAGGTCAGTGCCGATAAGACTTTCGTTGTGCCTCTCTTTCATGAATTTGTGTCAAACGTTGTGATTATTGTTTCAGGATTCTAGAAACCAAACAAAAATAAGTTAGTTTTATTTTGTTTTAAACGTTTATCACGTGACGTCACTTTGTTTTGGTTTTCGGTTTCAACTGTGTTCCTTGACGCGCATCTCGACTGGGGTTGTTAGGCCTATGTACCGTGTAACACCGCACAACTTAGTAGAGCTCAATGACAGTTGGGAGATGACCAACGATCGTACGCTTAATGACAGTTGAGAGCAGGCAAGTGTAGCTGATGGGATTACTCTCGATTATGTCCCCTTAGCCAGTGGCGTATTCAGAAATGTTTTGCAAGGGTGGTTGAGGTGCCTGATGTCCATGATTTGCTGTAGGGTCAAAATGTGTGTGGATAGGGTCGGTTTGATTTCCGGGGCTACGCCACTTCCCCCAGCCGATAGCTCACCAGCAGCGAACTCATCAAGAGTACCTTTCACGGATCTTTTACCAGATAAGTCTGAATGAAATCAGGCATCCTCTTTATATGTCTCCACAGTATTTGTATTATTATAACAATCACGTGCAAATTGAGACAACCATTCGAAATTACTGTCGAACTAGATCATACAACTCACAACTTTGAGTTTCCGCGGAAACTTGAATTTTTGATAATTAAAATTACACGAGATATTCCACCATACACGATGCAAAACGCGGTAACAACAAAAAATGCTACTAAAAAAATTCAGGCACGGGAATGTTGCGGTGATGGAAATGGTTGTAATATACCGTGGGCACATCGAGAGACGGTATCCGTCAAGGACGGCGCCTAGGACATCGTCGAGGAAGACCTCAAGGCGACCTCTAAGACAACCTCAGGACGATTACGTCGAGGACTGACATCAAGAACTGGCGTTGAGGAAGACCTTTAGGATGACCTCAGGTACGATGTCGAGGACGACGCGAAGACGACGGCTTGAGGACGACGTCGAGGACGACCTCTGGAAGTTACTCCAAGAGACTAGGACGATAAAAAGTACCCAAGGTCGACCTCTAGGACGACCTCAAGGACGACCTCAAGGACGATGTCGAGTGTCGCGTCTCTGAGAGGACGACGTCAAAGACGACGTTGGGACGACCTGAATGACGACCTCTAGGACGACGTTCGAGGGCGACGTCAAGGACGTCAGATTGCGTCAGCTTCACCTACCGGCGCTTACACGATCGGAGCTTACGCGAACGGAGCTGGTTCAAGGTAGCTCCGATTACCCGACCTTGAGCTTCAGCCACGGGCATTAGGCTATGCACCTCTCCAAAAAACGCTTTAGGCTGCCGCCATGTTGCTGATGCTGATGCAGCTAGTGCGACTCTCGCGCCCTCTATCAGCTAGAAATTTTCTGCCACTCTCTGGGACTGTGAAGATCCGCTCAGCGCGGTTCTCTACCTGTGTTTTTGCTGTTTTGCATTCGACGTTTTCTCGCCCCTCTTGAAAGTTTCCACTTAATTTTTTTATGCGTGCTGCGTCACTCTTTCTGTGTTATCTTCCACTGTGAGAAATGAGGCTGGTAAGTGCCTGCCATTCAAGCTTTTCTGCTTGACATTCACGGGAAACGAAGGAGGTGAAGGACGTCGAACGACCCTCGACGCGATTTTGCGAACATTGTTCTCCCCTCCAGAGATAATCCGCGTAGAATCCTCAGTCATCTCCAAAAATAGTTGTCCGGGTTGGGGTTGAAACGGGTCAGTCGCGTTCGTTCCTTTGACTTGGTGCTGTCGATGAAAAGGAAGCTCTTCACGAAACGTGCCCCAAAACGAAGTCATCTTGGATTCTGTCCGATCGTCAAGATGTCGACTGTCGTCGACTGTGACTGTGTTATTTGAGATCTTTCTCAAATAAATTCTTTTCGGATAACGCTGCATCGTGTGGTACGTACAATATATTGTTCGAATGTTAACACTTTCTAAATTGTATGTCCGTGTCCTGTCCACCGGTAAACACGTTATTTGTGAGCGTGAAAAATGCATGCCTTTCGGCTCTCTTCTGTTGTAATTATTTTTGACAGCTAAGCGCTTTGTCGTTTGTCATGCGGTGAATCGCGCAGAGCCGTCAAAACTTATCGTGAAAAACACATACAAAAACTAGAACTATACATTCAAGTCGCATTCGTTCTGTCGCGTGCGTACCCAACAAAAAGAGTTTATAGGTTTTTTATTGCTTTCTTTATTCTTCTTTCAAATGTGGTACAATGCTTTCTCGGTGACCTCGGGAAAATACGTGCACCATGAAACACAAAATACAGCGGGAAAAGACGAGAATTTAGCCGCCAGCATTGTATAAAACTGCGCCTACGCAGGCTGCGCTACGCAGGCTGCGCCTATCGAAATCACAGTCCTCTCGGTTAGGGTTAGCAGGGACGCCGGTGAGAGTCTAGCCTCAAACCCAGTGACTGGGCTCGAAAACGGTTTGCTGCCCCTGGGGTCGTGTGTTCTTGGAAAGGTGTATACCTTGAGGACATAACCTTCAGGACGAGGACATGAACTTGAGCTTCATAAAGCGGTAGCTTTATAAAGCTACGCTTCAAAACGCGCAGGATCATGGGGCATCCACTGTGTGAGATTGCTTTGGCCGGAGATATAGCAAAGCACTGAGTTGACGACGCCGTGAGGATGCACTTTTGTCACTGTTTGATCTGCTCCATCGGACTCTAGGCTGCGGTCGTATTTACAAGGAGGCGGAGTATTGCAGGCACAGATAAGGCTGCAATATCACATGCAGTCTAGAGTTTTCGGAATGGCATAATTCTCAACTTGGCTAAAATTCACACGTTCACTGGGCCTGCCTTACCCATAGAGTAATATAGTAAACGTAAAGAGAGGACACAGAAGCCGATTCGCGGCCCAGATAGTGCGTTTAATGCCCTCCGCTACGTGGCGCTTTTCTGTAATTTGGCTAATATTAATTAGAGCTCTCTCTCCGAGAAGTATTTATTTTTTAAATTGGTATGCTTTAGAATTATTTAAAGTACTTAAAACGACTAAATAGTGTTAATCAAATACGTCACAAAAACCACGTGATGAATGGCGCCTGCCATGGCCTGGCTGCCTGCACGCCGTCGCCTCTGCATCATTCTGCATGGTCTCTGCTCGTTCGTGCGTCGTTCGTCCGTGCCGTGCGTGCCGTCCGTCTGTGCTTTCTGCTGCATCATGTTCGGTCGACTTTGCATCAATCAAGGTGACGCATGACCGCCCGCGTGCTCGCATGCTCGGCGTGAATTTGTGGAGCCGATCGGTTTGAGTTTCTCGCGCTGTTGTTTCCGCCGGGCTGTCGGGCTGCACTTGATCGTGTGTGCGTCTTGATTTTCGATTAGATTGTTTTAAAAAAGAACTTAACTCACGACCCTGCACACGACATTGTCCATGGATTTACAGATGACGGTGTTGAACGAATCTCTAACATTGCAGATAGAGCCTTGGTTGTTGTGCTCTCTGGAATTTCCAGGACGTGGGGTGGGCTTAGTCCCTTGCATACACTGTTGGGCAGGCACGTAGCCAGGATTTTGTTTCGGGGAGGGGGGGGGGGCATGACAAAATGCTGTATGAGGGGCAGGGGGGAGAGGAGGCCCCAGCAAAATGGAAGATTTCGGGGAGGGGGGAGGCGGCCCCATGCCTCCCCCCCCCCCCTGGCTACGTGCCTGCTGTTTTGCACACTCCAACAACGTCTTCTGTTAAACGCAGTCTCCTCAGTTCTCTCATTCGGGAGCTTAAGAGCTATGTTAGCTTCACAGTAAAGGCTGTGGTCTGTGAATAGGAGGCTTCAAACGTAAGCTTGGCCAACCAACGGTGTGTGTGTTGATAAGCCATTTTTTAAAGTTGACAACGAATATGTTTATTTTATCTTTGATGTTCCGCACCTCCCCAAAACAACCAAGAGCAATCTCTATGCACACAAACTTTGCATTGGAAATGAGGTCAATTAGTGGTCCCATATTGTTGAACTTTATCGTTCTACCAATTAGATGAGCTTGCAATGGGCTCCGAAACTTACTGAGAGATACATTTTTCAAAAACCTTTCAGTAACATGGAAGTAAATCGTGCCGCACAGGTACTGAGTGCCTCACTCTTTCTGCAGTCATATCCCTTGTTTATGCCAAGGAGCTTCCTGAGGCAGCCATGGCTACAGCCTATTTCTATGATAGGATGTACATACTTTTTGATTGTCTGAATAGCTCACAATTCAAGAAGACAGGGCAAAAGTTGCGTCATGCCATTCTGAAGGGAGAATCTGAAATACTCGATTTCCTTCACCAGCAACTTGGATGGATTTCAGCATGGCAGTCCCCAAGTAGGAGGCAGCCACAAGCCATCATAGGGTGGCAAGTTACTATAAAAAGTGTCCTCATGCTCTGGGATGAGCTTTCAAACAGCTATGACTTTAAGTTCTTACTTACACGACGCCTGCAGAAAGACCCACTTGAGAAACTTTTGGAGCTATATACGAGAAATGCTGGGCTGCAACACAAACCCAAATGTGCATCAGTTCACTTAAGGACTGAAAGATATAGCGATAAAGAAACTGTTCAAACTGTCGAACAATGGAAACGTAGAGGATGACAAGGCTGACCTCCTCAAGGAGTTGCCAATATCTTCGCATCATGAAAGTTCGATTTCAGACAATGTCGATGTCTTCCAATTGATAACTTCCCGCCCCTAGAGGATATTTCTGAGCTGGCATCAGACATCAGGTCTAACGTAATTGATGACTCGGCCTCTTATTACGTTTGGGGCTTTTGATCAAGCTTGTGCTTGAACAGACAACCCATAGCTGCGGCTCTTCTCGGCTGCTATGGTAAGAGTCTGATAACTTGACCAGGACTCACCAGTACTTTCTTGTGCTTAAAGCACACCACGTGCCAGAAAAACTCTTGGGGAATTTAGTGGTACCATCACAGACTGCCTTTGATTTCATTCAGCAACTAGAAAATCACTTTCTTTTTATAATATAGAGTGTGGCAACATGTTCGAGGAGTGTATGCCGCCTTGTATCGCACACTTTGAGGTCTGGGTGGTTTTAGCCTTTGCTCAGAGAAGTGCCACAAAAGGTTTTTAAAAATGTATTTGCAGAGTACGCTGGTATTGGTATGTTCGATTACTTAACCGGAATTTGGACAAAGTTCGGTTGCACTCTTCAGTAGCTGGTAAGCAACTAGACAGGTTTAACTGTTAATAGTGTATATTAACGGAGGCGGTTGCCAAACCAAAATAGAAAGCGCTTATTGATTGGGCGGTGCTGCTTGTACTCCAAACATTTGTTTCCCCTTTTTCCAGCAAATGTGTATCACGGCACCCTAACAAAAATATTTATTCACTTTCTACAGAATTTTTATAGAAAATATTGTATAGAGGCTAAAAATATTCGAAAGAAAATGTATCCACTTTTGTATCCACTATTCATAATTTTTTAGTCACTTTTTCTGAAGCCATACTTCTTCCTGAACAATTTCGGGAATGTTTAGGGACGTTGAATCTTGTCAGATTTCGATAGAGCTCTCATTGTTTGATAATAGCTTCCCCGCAGTGAGTTTGAGGCTATGCTAATTAGTGTTTTTATATTAGCCGGAAATTGGGAATATGTACTACACGGTGTGTGGCTTCGCACTCTTATTATACTCTTATGACTGGTAATGATAACGATGTCTTATGTATTTCTGTACTTACTTCCCGTGCCCGAGTCGGCGTGAAAGTGAATGGATCATTCAGCATGTTCTCTGTGGAAAGTTTTTGTTAACTTGGTTCCACTAAGAATCTATTACGAAGTGTACAATGGGCTGAACTCCTTCATATTAATTTATTTTGGAAAGTATCTGTTTCGTATAAAACATACAGAGCTTCTGAAGTAAATCATGTATACATGAATATGGTCCAATAAAATGTTTTTAACCACTTACTGTTGTTGACCCCAAAATGCTCCACCAGCCAGGAGTCAATGTGGCGATTGTGTAACTTTGATGTTTTACAATAGGAAAAGAACAAGAAATACACCTCTGTCTTGTGAAGTAAGTTGAAATATTGTTCGACATATTTTGCACAGATTCTATCGTAAAATCAAAATAAAAGTGGGTCGATATTAGAAAAAAAAAACAGTTGCTTCGGGAGTCGATGAGCTCCCGAGAGCCGAGCGAGGAGGGAGAGAGAAGGGTACCGGAGAACGGGAGCAGAAACACCCAAACCGAAACCGAAACGAACTTGTCCGGAACCGGAATCAGATTATGCTTAATGCCGCCCGCTAGGAGCGCTACCTGTCACTTGTCTATCTGGGCCGCTGGGGCCTATGGCAGTGTCCGCTCTTTACCTTGTGTATATTACTCTATGCCTTACCTACGAAAGCAATGACACTATTTGTTGAAAGTTCCTCATACGGGCTGGTAAAGTCCCTTCAAGTGACCTGAGCACGTTTTATTACTAAAATGTGGTGCTGAGTCAAAGTGAAAATTGCATAAGCATGAGGCCCTTCGCCAAGTGGATGCACTTCGGACGAAGGGGGACTTTCGGCTGATTTAAAACGAGACATTCAACCAGCATTTGAGCTGTTACTGTTTCTGCCAACTAAGCCTGCGTCTTCCATGCCTCATAAGTAGGATTGCGTGTTTTCAGAGTTTAGTTTTCGTCAAATTTGGAGGGTGTTTATCGGAGTTTATTTGTTAGCAGAAATTCGGAGTATCGGAGTTTATTTCTGTTTGATTCATAATTCTCCAAAATTCGGAAATTATTTTCGCAATGTTTTTTATTAAAAATAAATAAATAAATAATATCCGGGTGCAAACGTATGGTAAATAAGAAATACAAAACGCGCTTTTATCAATTAATAATTTTTTAGCTGGAATTGGCGTTGGTGCCTCTGCTACTGTCAATAATAATTTGTCCCACGACAAAAGTTTGACACAAGTGTTGCTTCGATAACCTCAATACCTTAAATTCAATCAACTCCTGAATGTAGTCGCTGGGAAGCTCGTATTTATCCCATCCTTTTCCATCAACCTAACCCTCGGCCGTGTGTGAAGAAGTGGTAAAGACTATAATAAAGAAGTTTCAACTGCCCCTCCTTCCAAATTTTTGCAATCTCTATGGTCCATAGACTTCCCTGTTACAAAAACACTAGCTCTCCTTCCTCTAAATCACAAATAGTATAACCCAAACTGGAAAAGAAAACAGTGGCTTTTGTCGAGACCTGAAAGTCCAATGATATGTAGTACTGAATGAATTTGACGAGATAAGTGGTAAGACCCCCTTCTCACAATGGTTGGAGATTGGAATGATATCTGTGGTGGCATTTTCCCAGGACCGTTGACCCTGTGCAGTGATTCGGAACTTAATTGTAAAATACAGTCGTTTTGTTGTTGTTGTTGTTATTGTTTTTGGGTTGGGGGGGGATCGAATTTCTACAGGTGTTACCACAAAACTGCAGGTTCGATCAAACAAATTCGAGATGTGACCAAGATTTTACCGGCGTGTGTTTTTCGGGTTCTCCGGTGCTGCAACCGCGTGAGGACCTACTCAAAAGCCGGAAGGAGTCAAACGCCAAAATTCATAACAACGCGACATGGTGCCTGGTTGTGCTCAGTTACGCCGCTGGCTATTTTAGTGTTGGAGATAATCCAAACAAATAAAAGCCGAAAGAAGAGCAACTACTTTTCTGTATAATATTGTTCGCGTCTCCGGCGGACAAACCCAGCGGACAATGCAAACATTACGCAAAGGACTTTGCTGGAAATTTTAATGCCGCCTGTCCGGCTGATTTTGCAATAAATTCCCAGTTAAGTAAAATACTTTTTGTTTCTGCGTTGATGACAAAACAATTTACTCCGCGAAGAATACGTGTCATTACCTGGGGCGCAGATACGCGTAAACACGTTTTTTGAAGGGCGCTTTGAGTGCGCTCGCTATTGCGTTTTAACATTCACCGGCATCGTTTATACTTCGCCCACGCTGACTGAACATGAAAGTATTTTTTCTGACTTTGAATACTCACCCGTACGTTTAAGCACATGACTTCGCGTAGTGCCTCGACGGTGATTCAATACATTTATTCAAGTTCAAAAATACACTTTCATACTCTAGCGCAGATTTTTCTCATGTCAGGAAAACAGTAGTTTACCCGGAAACCACACACAGGTCTTTTTCCTCCTTTCATTGCTTTATGTTCTGTACAATTTAGTTGGCATGCTAACCCGTCAATACAGGATGCAGCTGCAGCAACCCCTCGTGATAACGTATGTTTACAGTCCCCAGCCAGTCGTGCCAGACGTTCCAGTCCACAGTCAAGCACACGCCTATTCTCCGTTTCGGAAAGAGACAACTCACTGTCCAAAGTCGCGCTCACGCTGGTAATACATCATACAAACAAGTAGCCTCGCAGACACTTTCTGAGGCGTCTTTTTCATTGTATAACTGTCTTTAGACATGTTCCAACCATGTCTACATGCGTGAGGCACGGTAGATACTTCTGATGCGATGCTTGCGCGCCCCCTTTGTCTTGTATGTGGTGTGAGCTCAGTGTGACCACTGTGCAACCCCTCCGCGAACGCCGCTTTGGTTCTTTTTGACGGTTGATAACTTTCTTCCGATGTATTCTACAGTCATAGAGTTAACGTCAAATGAAACAACTATTTTTCAACTATACTTTAATGTCTCAATATTACGATTATTTTTAGTTGTTAGTTTATTATTCAACTTCTAATAAACCACAGTCTCCTAATCTTGAAAAAAAAATTTCTGAGTTATAACGTCTCAATGTCGCAATAAATTACAACGGTCAGTTGGACTACAAAGAATTAAAAAAGTAGAGTGCACGTATTAAAGATTGTATATAAAAAAACTTTAGAATGATTTTGTTCTGACCACATTTGCTGGAGACGTGAGCTCATAGCATATCGGCAGCTGCTCCCTTTGTACGCAAACTGCTGCAGCCGAGGCGTTCTACAGAAGGTGCACAGAGAAAACACACCAAAGACAAGAATAGTTGATTTTACGGGTATAGAAAAATTCCACACTGTATGGAACTGCCACCACGCACGAAGTATTGAATTGATGCACAGCTTTGGGATGCGATCCCATCGCCATCTGTTGGTTAAGAATGACACTAACCAAGGGTGGTGTTGCTGCATCTCAACAAGAACTGAAGATATCATTGTGTAGCAGAACCCTTATCGAAACGGTGAAAGATATCACAGCCGCTTCTGCAGCACAAAAGCTCCTGGCTCGGCTTTGAGAGCTGCTTACATCACGGTCCTAACTCCTGGGCTTAGATCCGCAGCGCCTCGCGCTGCGCGGGGAAAGGGGGGGGAGGAGGGGCACGGCCGGAATGTTTCCTACTGATAGCCCTCCTGGGAACAGTGGAATTGCGGTAATGCGAGGAGAAACGCAGCCGCCGCGGCTGATTGCTTCTAACGAGATGCCATTCGTCGCGCTTGGAACACAAAGCCGCTCTCGTGAGGCCGAGCAGACCGGGGACTCACCGTCTGTCCGGTCAGCGGTGACAGAGCGATGTGCGTCCCGAGTGAGTGCTCCGTGCAACTACATTTTCTACGTGCTGTTTGGTTTCGGTTTTGCTTTGTCGAGGGACAGTGACGGACGTTGACGGCGCGAGACCGTGGTTGTTGTGCTACGTGCACTCGATAGATACCAGCTCGTCGAGTTTCGAAACGATAAAGATGTCGGTGAAAACAGGTTACGCCGGGAATGTGTCTTTTTTCCGTTAAACTTCGAATATTGGCGTCTTTCTAGAGCGAACTAGTAGGCGCCCGTTTCCGGCCTGAGCGGGTTCGGCGTCGGTGTAACCGCGCGTTGCATTATGGGGATCGTTCCCATAATGACGTCACTCGTAACCACGCCTTGCATTATGGGACGTTTCCTAATGATAATGTGACGTCACGAGGGTCATTAGGGGTCACAAATGACGTCACTGTAACCGCACGTGTCATTGGGACGTTTCCTCATAATGACGTCACGTGTGACGTCATGAAGGTAAGGAGTGACGTCACAAAGGTCACTCGCGGAGGTCTTACGACGAAGGTCACGAGCTTCACAGTGAAAGTCACGACCCCTCCCTCCTCCTCCCTCTTGACTTCACAAGGGTCACGAGTGACGTTACGAGGGACGAGGGAGGGATGGCGGAGAGGAGGGGGAAGGAGGAAGAGAGGAGGTAGTGGGAGGAGGAGGGTGGGGTAGAGGGAAGAGGAGAGGGAGAGGAGGAGTAGGGAAGGGAGGAGGAGAGTAGCAGGAGAGGGGTACGGAGGAGGAGAAGGGGCATACCCTCCTCTCGTAGCATCTCCTCCTCCTCAAGAGCTGCGCTCTAATTTGGCATTGCAAAAAGTTGTAAACTTCTCTTTTTTTTAAATAGTTAGTAATTCGCGATATATTTGAGTATGTATCGTGGGGGAATACATAACATAGCCTGACAGTGCTTGTCGAGTGCTTTCTGTTTCTTTTTATGTTGTGTTTCGTGCTGTTTTTTGTTCTTTATGTATACGAGTTTTGTTGACTCACTTTTTCGCAATCAAGCATCAATAGATTTTTTGTATATCTTTTAGAATGTATTAATGAGAAAAAAATAATCATGATTTTTCGGTCCGCGTAAATAAACTACGCATTTCAGGAAGCTGAAACTCCGTGAGAATGTGACGATAGCGGTTGGGATAGAACGCTAAAGGCTTGCGACCATGACATTACTTAAATCAAAAGTAAAACAAAGACCAAATTTTTCTGAGCCGACGTCCACCAAGCCTAATATCGTGAAAACAAAAACATACATTGCACACATATGTGGCAATTATAACCAAAAAATCTTTATTTTTATGTTGACAGGTTTTTTTTTTGTTGTTTTTTTCTAACAAAATTTTAAAGGCGCCCACAATGTCATCCGTTGTGTTGACGGTACTAGCTTAGGTAAAATCGGGCTCACAAAAGCTTGTTTTTTACGCTTTTTTTATTACGTGATCTATGTATCGTCATGTTCTTCATCCGCTACCGTTGCATTCTCACAAAAGTTCAGCTTCCTGCGATGCGCAGTTTACGCGGCCCGAGGAACACGGTTCTTTTTCCCCAGGAACACCCGGTACGACAGATATTTCCCTTCCCCTGCTCTTGCTTCGGGAGTTTCCGGTGCGATATTATCGACTTTATAGTGTTCGGTCTGACACAACAGAAAGATGAAGTGGGTTGTTTTAAATGTACCAGCTAGGCGTTCCAGAGAAGAGAAAACAGCGTTTTTAAGCTCGAAGTCGGAGAACATAACGTTACTTGGATCAAGAGATAAATAAAATATACGATATAGAATATTGAGGAATTCTTATATATTTATGTATAACTAACGTTAGGCAATGTAAGAGTATGCCTGTTTAATTTGTGATCCCTATTACTTCAAATGTATCTTGAAAAGTTAAACATGTACAAAATAGTGCGCAAAGGGTTCTTACAAATAATTATATCTTCAAACCAAATATAACAACAAAAAAGAAAAAAAACTCGCTTGGAAGTTGTTGCATACGCGAAGGAAACATCTTAGAATTCGTTCTTTTTTTTAGCAATAGTTTCTTAAATCTTACACGCATTAGCAAATACAAATTTTCTTCATACTCCCCCCCCCAGTACATCTTATCAAGGTTACCTTATTTGCTCGAGTAATAGCCTGCTGTTTATGAACAAAGCCTGTGGATCTGCTTTCCCACGGAGCACGGGGATAACGAATCACTGCGATCGGCAGGAAAACGGCAGCGATTTACGGGACCGAAGAAGCGTCTTTGACGCAAAAATCCCATCTGCTCAGATGGCATTTTTACGGAGAATCGTGTCATGGACCTTGTTATTTGCAACGGTTTCTTCTATATATATATATATATATATATGCAGATCGCGATGATTGGTTGTATCTGTGTTCTGCAGGAAAGTAAATGCAGGGGCCTTGTTTATAAGACGTGTGGCTATTACTCGAGCAAATACAGTGGATAATACTGAAAAATAAAAAAAAAGGTTATATGCAGAACAAAATTGTACAAAAACGTCTTCCGAGATTGTTCCGTAACTGGAATTGTCTACCAGAATACGTCCTCACAGGAACTTCGGTTCCACCTTTTATTAAATCTATAACTTTCTTCAGAATGATATTATGTCTGTATTATGTACTTCTCCTTTACAATATTCTTTTTGCATATTATACTTTTGTAAAATAGTCGTGCTTTGAAAAACTGTTTTTCTTGTGCGTAAAAAACTGGTTTGTATTATGACCTTTCCCCCTCTGCAATAATTCCCAAATGGCGATGTAGGTAATGAATAAAGTAATAAATCAAACAAACGCCGTTTTTATTGAGTCATGAGTCAAATGGTATCTCTGAAGGCCGATATAGCTTCCTTCTTTAATTTTGGAGTGTTTCCGTCAGACCTCTGACATTAAAAATGTCCCAAAACGATTATATTCGCTACTTATTTCTCCAAGAACACAAAAAACATAAGGAAAAATTGTCTATTGACTAGAAATGCCTTAAAATTTCGATATAAAATATGTTAAAGCTAAAAAAAAAAACAATTTGGCAATATTTTAAATTATGCGAAATACTCCAATTTTAACACGAGAAAGTCGAGTGTGGTTATTCTAGAACTGCTTATCCTATTTTTTTCGATCTTTAGATACCACCCAACAAATAAACAAAATTTAAAAAAAAATGTACATCGTTCGTTTTTAATTAAGTGATTATTTCTTCTGAACTTCGGGTCAAATGCAAGTTCGCGCCTATACCCCAGAGATAAGGTAAGCGGCACATGTAGAGGGCAAGGGCTTCTGAAACTACTCAGTAGATAACGTTATCTACACTGGCGCAATGAGAAATAAACAGGCACCGTTATCTACATCTCCATTTGCAAACGGTCGATCTAGTCTGAGATAATTTTGCACATCGCACGGAAAGACTTCCAACGATAGACTGTGTGGAACGCTAAAGACGCGCAGCCCATAAAAACAAGATTCCGCATCTAATGTTCATGTTCCTAACAGCTTGGCGACATGATCATCAAATGAAAATTCTTGGGCGAACGAAGATGTAGACAACTCTCTAATTTTGGAGTTTTATAATCGGGGGCCTCAACGATTGGCTCAGCTCAGAACAGCTCAGGGCATTGCACCGCACAGAACGTCTGCGCATAAGAAATGTGACGTCCCGAGCTGTTCAAGGCACCCAAGGCGTCGGGGCCCTCTACTCCTGTAATGTGTCCAATTCGGAGCTGAGGTGAAAGCGGACTGCTTTAACTCAAAGCTCGCGTTCGCGCTTCGACTACTGCCGCTGACACTAGTGCCACGGTCACGATGCCACGGTGTAGATACACTCTTTAGGTGAGGACCGGCGGGGCCGAAAGCGTGGCGCAAGGAATCAGATAGTGTTCGTTCGGCGGGCATCCGAAAGGCTGCATATTCCACGGCCACCGTAGCCACCGTGCCCGCGGCTGACAGTGTCGCCGGCGGCCAAACGGTGAAACTCTGTGAGAGCGAAAAAATTATCTCGTTGCCAAGACACCCGGTACACCGTGGTCCTTCTGCACGAGCAACCTCGCTGGAGCTCTGCGCGTGTGGACCATGAGGCGGCACGAGCCGTCTTTGCCGTGCCCGCAGGATCGACGAGTTATCTGCCGGCGCCGCTTGAAACCATAGTGAGAGAGAGAGAGTGAAAAGCGAACTTTATCTGCTCTGCGCGAGGAGCGCGCTGTCCTCATCTGAAGAGTATTTATCTATACTTCGTTTCAGCTTGGGTCCAGACGCAGCCGATGCTAAGGCGCGAGCTCCGGCCTTTCACCGCCCCTGCCAAGCACGCGCGTCGTGCAGTCAAAGCACTGTTCAGGCAACACCTCCTAGAAGAGAAGGCCAGAGCGCTCCGAGTGGTTACGTCACAATGGCGGAGGAAGGAAGTCCATAGCGCAACTACGTGAGAAAATTTTGTGGCACCGACCGCATCGACGTGAAAAAAACGCGACGACGCGGGGTGTTCGGGAGCGTTTATCTGACATTAATATATGTTTTAAAAGCGCAGTATTGTACAATTTATTATATATATAATATAAACATAATATACAACGCGCTATCAAGGTTGAAAGTACGAATTTTTTTATTTATGATTATCCCCGTAACCGCGGGACTACGTTCAATCGGTGCAATCCCGCAGATCCTCACACTTTTCGAATGAACCGGTCCGCTGCGACGTTTTCTTCCCTCGTACGGGCTCCGATTCTGGTAAATTTACGTTGTGTGTGAGCTGCTGACTGTCTAAAAAGGAACCCTGAGACTTTGAGAAGGGAAGGGAACCGAAAAAAATCCAGTCATCGCTGCAGGGAGCGCACGCGAGCAAGAGATGGGTCGACGACGTTGAGCTGGTTAAGCCTCCCACACTGCTGCCGCTCGCTGCTCGTGTGTGTGTGTGTGTGGTTCTTTTGATCCTTCCTGTGGTTTCTTGATCGTCACCGCAGTCTCGGGTAGTTTTTTTGTGTTCGCTTGATACTACGGCATTTACGTGGATTCGCGGAACAAGTCCTGCTACGGTTTGAGTGACATATGTGGCAACCAGCCAACGATAACACTGGTCGATTATCGATAGACCTAAAGTTCGTGTTCAAATGTTTTCGCCACGGATATTGTGGGACGTATGGATACGATCGACAAGTGAGTAACAACTTATTTACGGGCTTTCTTGGTCATGTGGGACGCGAGTAAAGTGCTGCAGTCGGGTTGTTTTTTCGTTTTTGTTTTTCGTGACAGAATGGCATCTTGTTCGTCGTTATCCGTGTGCGGTTGCGTCGACATTTGTAAATACTGTAAAACCCTTTAATTTCGCGGCCCCTATTTTTCGCGAATCGGTCACAAAGGACAGAATCGCGGCCACTAAATTTCGCGAATTCCAGATGCCTGCATTGAAATTCTTAAAGATCGAAATTTTCGCGTGCCCTTAAATTTCGCGAATTTTTCAATTCGCGAAATTCGCGAAAATGAAGGGCTCGCGAACATTAAGAGTTTTACAGTATGCGTGGTAATATTCTAGTTTTCACTGGAAGGTGAATAACAAGTTTGTGTGATTATACAAAGTGTGTTGTTTGTGCTTATGTGTTTATTTATACTAATGTTATTTTATTGCCTTTACCGCTTTTATACTAGAATCTTAACTGTATTTAAGGTATTAGTATTATTGTATACAAAATCTGATATTTTGTTCTAAGGCAGCTCGAGCCCATAGGGAGAAGTAAATTAGTTGACTGTAAATAGTAAGCTTAGTACCCCTGCCACACGGAAAAGTTAATATATTTTCATTAAATGATATGGGACTTAATCAGATCGAGGTCTTCAGTGATTATATGAGCGTCGCAAGCTGATTTGTCGACCCCATATTGTCATTCGATCGAAATTACATTACTTTTGCCGTGTGGCCGGAGTATGATGCAAGAATTCAGTGACTGCACGCGATAACATCGCTTACATGATCGTAAGTGACACTTGTCTAGCCGTGTCCGCGTTGACTATGTCTACCTGATTTTTAACTGTGATTTGTTTTGCTGTGTCCAATCACTGCGTGTCTCGCCATTTTGTCGAAGTATTTCTGTGTAAAATATGCATTCCTACAGCAATTATTGCGTGGCTCAATGTTTTCTCTTATACGCCTACCCCGTACCATTTCATCCCGATTATTTAGCGGTGTAATATTTTGCCCGTGTAATAAAATGTTTTCGAGACCCGTTGCTATGTGCAGCTTTCATTTTAGCTAACAAGACACGTGTATGTGACTAAAAGCGCGTTACGACGGTCGATCCACGCGCGTTGCCTTCGCTTCGCCGCGCGCCCCCGATGGCCTTCCTTCGCGACGTCACGAGGAGAGCGCTACGGCCTTGTCTTCTAAGGTGTTACGTTCAGGGCAGCATGCTCGCGCTTGTAGCATCGGCTGCGTCTGGACCCGCTGAAACGAAGTATAGGGTGCCTTCGTGTGCGCTTTGCTTGGGGTGATGACATCTGGCCATTTTGTTTCCAATTCTTCTTTTATTTTTTGTTCTGAAGCACGTGAAAGAGCGTGTCCTGCACGCGCTCGTGGCGCTGACTGTGCTACGGCGACATTTTGTTTCCGGCGATTTCTTTGTATTTTCTCTGTGAGCGCGTGCTGTCGGCATCGGGTACTACAAAGGTGGCATCACCCTAAACAGAAGGCCATTGAGGCACGCTATTACTCCACCGTGCACTATTAGCGATGTGCGCGGCCAAAACGTCGCTGTGGTCAGCTTTCCACGATTAGCTGAAACAACGGGCATATGAGCACTGCTCAGATTGTCAACTTTGACGGTGTTAGTTCGGATTGCGATGGCTCCTAGCTTCACTGGCTTTCTAAACACACCATCGAACTCGTCGTCACTACCCGATAGTAAGTAGCCAGACTAACAACTGAGACGTCACGGCGAGAAAATCCCAGTCGTGACGTCACGGAGGGAATCGCAGAGAGCGCCAGCAGGAAGCACTCTCGGCGCTAATACTTGGGTCCAGACGCAGCCGATGCTACAAGCGCGAGCTCCGGGCTTCCAGCGTCCCTGCCATCAGCAGCGCGCTCGTGCAGTGCAAGAACTGTTCCAGGCCACATGCTCCGCTCGTAGCATGGAGCCGGTCTGGACCAAAGCTGAAACGGATATAGGCACAGTGGCACCGGCGAGCAGCCGCGTTGGCCGGGAATGTCGCCACATCTTCAAATGCCTTTTTCGCATAGATCAGCTCTTCACTTGGCACGTGACAAACCGTTGGCAAACATCAATCATCAGGCCACGCCACAGGTGAAGGCCCACTTTTATATCCTGTCTACGCGTAACTTGGCTAAAGAGAAAGCTACGCCCTTGCCATAGCGTTCGGAAGGTTCGTAGCTTTGGTATGCACTACAGTCTGACAGATCTCGAGCGTTTACTTTGCCACAAAGCATCTGGGAAAGTCAATCTGCGATCTCACCCAAGGCGTCAGCCATTGACGGGACCGATGGTATGTTTATTAGACCTAAAAAAATGAAAAAAAAAACAGTCCGTACTATGGTGTTGTGCATGACGTTTTACCATGCTCAGTGCCCTAGCGCATACATTGATTTTTTCCAGTACATTAGGATGCATTAGGTTACCATACATGTATGCCTGAAATAAACATAGTCTATTCTATTCTATAACGTGTCGCAGCTATTACTGTGATTCTACTGTAAATTCACAGACAACTGCTCTTTATTTATTTTTTTATTTTTTTAAGACGTACAGAGGAAAACGATGTGTTTGCAGACTTTTGTAAGAGATATCAAGGATAGCTTGACCTCTGGATCGCCTAACAACTGCTTCCAACAAAAAAGATTAAAAAAATATAATAGAAACGTTCTTAGTTGTTTGTTTTTGTTTTTTTAGCCTTTGCCAAATTTTTAGCTGGTTCCATCCCCATGAGCGCACTCAGTCGGCTCAGCACAGATGCCGATCGAGTGCCGCCATGTTGAGAGTAATCAGAAAAATACCAGGAGACGGCCGATGCTTAGTCACTAACCTTACCGGGCTCTGAGTTTTTGTTTGGAAGTCGGCAGAGCAGTTTATTCGCAAATGTCGTAAAAAAATAAAAAAAGCAGATTTGTTGATTATTTGTTACAAAGATACACCGTGTGACACTCTCTAAAGTTTCTTTAAAAAAAGCCTTCATCTTGGGTGGAAGGAGCGGAGACGTTATAATGTGTTTTTTTTTCTTTTTGTACGCTATTCTTTTTTGTATGTTTCTTCGCTCTGATTCTGGGGATGTATCACGCGTTTGTGAAGAATTTCAGGCCAACGTAAATAATGGAATGTTGTGGTCGTCGGTGGCGCTTTAGTGCCCCATTCACATGGGCATCATAAAAGCACCTTTAAGATAAGTCTCCCTGCTATTGGCAAATCAGTCCGCGTTCTTGGGTTGCGAGCGCATGTCACGCGCGGGGTGTCGTGAAATGATTTGCCGCCGAGTATAAAGAACATTTATGATCGTGTGATTGGGGTATAAGTCACTCTACTGCATAGTGCACGTCAAATACCTGAGGTTAAAGATTATGCTGCGCTGTATAATTTAACCCTGTTCAAGGAAGACACCAGACGCTGTTTTAAAACAGACCAAGGCTGTGCATGTATCGCGGAAGTATTTTAGAAATACACTTCGTATCTATATTTCTGTATCGCGATACAACGTTTTGACTGCGTGTTGTGTATCTATACTGAAATACATTTTCGAGTGAACTCCTATTATCACGATACTGTCAGGCGCGAATGTCTCTCGTTACAAATTTCAAGGAGTATTTTATTTATTTAGGGGGGGAGAGAAATGTAGGGCGTGGTCTCCAACGATCACGCTCCTGGCTATCGAATTCCTTATTCTGTGTTTTTAGCAATCTTATTGGCTACAATCCGATTGGCTACAAATCGATAACGAGATGCTCGAGACACACCCACGTCCTGCGTTTCTTTAGCTGTCGGAAACGTTACAACACTCTAAGAAATGCCTGGGAGTCTACTTACAGGGCATTTCTTAGAGTGTAGAACTCAGTTAGGAATTTCACTTTCGAAACCCGGGCCGCTGGCGTTCACCGAGACCGATCTAATTACTATAACAACGCCACCCTTTAGCGACGAGTTGAAACATGAAAGTTGCCCTATATGGCTACTGTTAGAGTCACTGAAAGTTGCCAGAGTACCGAAACATCCACGCTCGAGGTGCCAGGATGGCGGCTCGATCTTTTTTAGATGCGGAGCATCTCTTGCTCGGGTCTATGTCCCACGGCGTCGGCGTCGGCGTCGTCTGCACTCACACTACGCATGCGCAACTCTCCTCCTTCCTTCTCTCCAACAGTTGCGCGTTACTCTCTCCGCTTTCTCTCTCTACCAGCTGCGTGCACTTCGCGTGCGTTCGCTTCTACTCCCACCGCGCGCGCACGCAACCCTCCTCCTCTAGTCTCCTCTCCTTCAAGTGTGAATATAAGCAGCGGTAGCGCGCTGCGCGCGTCTCCCCGGAGGAGTGAAAGGAGGATAGTTTTGGATGGATGGATGGATGGATGAATACGGCTGAGCCCTTTGGATCGGGCGGTAGCTTACGCCACCTAGCCAATTTGTCTTACCATTTAAGCTTAGAATATTTAAATGTGAAAACTATATACACTCCACACTGAACAGAAAGTGAGGCTATAAAACCCCCTTGCCATCAGTTAATAAGAAAATACCTAGTTTTCTCGTGCTTTCTGCCACCATTCACTTAATCTTTGCTTGGTAATCTCTACTGTCTTGTAATCCACTTTTCCTTCGCTGTCTCTAAAACCCAATGACTTTATTAAATCTATGTTGTCTTCGGTAGGCATAGGGTGAAGCCCTTTACAGTAGAGTATCAAGTGCTCAGCCGTCTCGTCCACCTCTCCACAAGCAGCGCACACTGTATCCATTTCCTGGTACTTCGCTCTGTATGTTCTGGTTCGCAAAACACCTGTCCTTGCCTCAAACAACAATGAGCTTCCCTAGAATTATCATAAATGCTTTCTTTGGCAATAACTGTTTTGTTTAATCTATAGCTTTCCAGAGCCCTCTTTGTCTGCATTCCCTCTAGCCACCGATCTCTTTCTGTGGCCTTAACTTTCTTCTTAACGGAGACCTGCTCTTCCGTAACCCCACTATAGCCTAAAAACTTTCCTCTTAATTTCCTAGTGCGCTGTCTCCACTTTGTGTCTATACTCCTCATGTATAAAAAGCTAAAAACCTTTCGTGCCCATTGCTCCCCATCCATTTGCCTCAACCGATCCTCAAATTCTATCTTGCTCGCAGCTTCCCTGCCCTCAAATGACGCCCATCCCATGTCTCCTTGCACTCCCTGGTTTGGCGTTTTGCAATGTGCCCCCAAAGCCAGCCTACCTACTCCGCGCTGTTTTATTTCTAGTCTTGCATGCACTTCGGATTTCATGCATAGCACTGCGTTTCCAAAAGTTAAACCAGGCACCATGACCCCTTTCCAAATCTCTCTCACCACCTCATACCTGTTGTAATTCCAAAGTGCTCTATTTTTCATTACAGCTGCATTTCTGTTGCCCTTACCTATTATATACTTTTCATGCTCACTGAGATATGCTGCACCATCACATATCCATACTCCTAGATACTTGTATTTACTAGCTCTCTCCACTGTAATATTCTGTATCTTCAGCCTCTCAACTTCATCATCGTTAAAAATCATGACTGCTGATTTTTCACTACTGAATTCTAAACCTAATTCCTCCCCTTCCCTACCACAGATGCTCATTAATTCCTGTAAATCTATCCTGTTGTTAGCCATTAGTACGATATCATCTGCATACATCAATCCCGGTAAGGATTGCTGAATTTTTTGGCCTAGCTTACTGTACGAAAGGTCGAATCCAAGCCCACTCTTCTCTAGTCTATCCTCCAATCCTCTCAGATACAACATAAACAGCAAAGGCGATAACGGGCACCCCTGCCTAAGGCCTCGTCCTATCTCTATTTCCCCCGTTGCCTTTCCTTCCCATGTTATAATCACCTTATTATCTTTGTAAATGTTCCTCAATATTGCTGTTAGTCCTTCATCTAGGTTTAAGCTCTCCACTATGTCCCACAGATTCCTTTGGTTCACATTGTCATAGGCACCCTTGATATCCAGAAACGCCAGCCAGAGCTGTCTGTTTTCTTTTTGCGCTATTTCTATACACTGTGTTAGAGAAAATATATTGTCCTCCAACCTTCTTTGTTTCCGAAACCCGTTCTGTAACTCGCCCAGTATGCCCTCACAATCTACCCATTCCTCCAGTCTGTTCTTTATAATCTGCATTACCAACCTGTAAATAACTGGTGTCACGGTTATGGGACGATAATTCCTAATATCAGACTTATCTCCCTTTCCCTTATATATCATACTCATCCTACTAAGCCTCCATTCATCTGGAATATTTCCTTTTGTTATCATAGTGCTCACTACCTCCCTTAGTTTTGCCTTAGATTTAGGACCCAAATTCTTCACCAGCTTGATTGGGATACCATCTGTGCCTGTTGACGTGCCACTAGGGACTCTTCGTTCCGCCTTTTCCCATTCTCTTTGTCCAAAATCCGCGATGTCACAAGCTGGACTGTTACTTCCTTCGGTTCTCCTATCTTCCACATGTACCTGTTCCCGAAATTTCTCCTCCATCACTGCTCCTATATATCGTATCGCATCATCTCCCTCTAATTGATCTCCCTGATCCGAGAGTATGAACCTCTGTCTAGCTTGCGTCGTTTCACCGAGTGAGTTCAAGTGCTCCCAAAACTTCTTGGCTGCGTTTCTATCTTTCTTGCTTACATTACTCATCCATTCTACACCCTTTCTCTGAATTTTCGCATTGATTAAACTGGATGCCTCTCGGCGACATGTTATAAAAGTGTCCCATCTTCTTTTTACTTCCGTTTCTGACTCCCCACTACGCTTGGAATACCTGTGTTCTCTAGAGGCTTCCTGACGTTTTTGTATCGCTTGCTTCACTTCTTTGTCCCACCAGCTTTTTGGTCTATGTCCTTGCTTCCCTTTTCGTTTACTTTTAACTTTGTCTAGTTCCAGAACAAAAAGTCTAGTTAGGCTCTCATAGGTCCAATCTGTATACCGTTGCCCTGAAACTGCTTCCTCTATTCTTTCAGCAACTATTTCCAACTCTTTGTCGCTGCAGAAAGTTTGCTTTGAATTATGTTGTGTAGGTTCAGCATTTACTTCTCTGGCAAAATTCAGCTTAATACGTTTGTGATCACTACCAAGACTTTTGGAACCTTCTTCATCTATTTTCATTACTTGTAACTTACCATATATTTTGTGTGACATGAGTACGTAATCTATAGTTGAATGTAGATTGCCAGTTTCCCACGTTATGTGCCCGTCACACTTCTGACTGGTATTACATAAAACTAAGTCATGCTTTTCCACCAGTTCTAGTAATAAGCTTCCAGTTGAGTCCGTATATCCATCCAGACCCTCGATATGGGCATTCATGTCTCCCATAATAATAATTTCAGAGCCTTCCCCTAGCTTACTAATGTCTCTTGATATGCAATCAATCATTTTTCTGTTTTCCTCTTTAGCACCTGTCCCTGTCCATAAGTAAACAAATCCAAGGACTGTAGACTCCCCAGCAACTTTTCCTTTAAGCCACAAATGTTCGGCGCACTCCTTTCTGATCCTTTGAAAGTTCATGTTCTTCTTAATAAATGCTCCAATTCCACCTCCCTTCCTCGTTCCCTCCATTCTGTTGCATTCTTCCCACACATAGTCAGGGTTGCAAGGTGGCTGCTCCATGTCTCTGAGATGTGTTTCCACGAACCCATACACCACTAAATCCTCCTTTCTTAGTTGCTCCTCTACCTCTTCCCATTTTAGCCTATTTCTACCACCCTGCATGTTAATATATCCAATGTCTGATTGTGCTGTTTGTTTATGCCTGTTCTTACGTTTTCTCCTCTTTTTAACCCTGGGTGCCTCTCCTGACTTTGTTGGGTTTTCAGTTACTTCACTGTCCCCAGGGCCCTCGGTCCCCCCAAAAAAGCAGTCACCGTGCGGCCCATCCTATCCCCCACCCTGTAACCCGTGGCCTCACTGTAGTGAATGCCATCTGCAAAAGGGCGGGAGCCAGCCTCGTACACTTCCCTGTTTACTTCCATTACGTCGTACCGAAGCTGCCGACTCATACCCTTAATTACTCTGTTGGCTTCGACAACCCTCCTCTCCGTTACCCAGGACTGCCCCCGAACTTCTGGAATGGTGCACACAACCACGTGCACATTCTCAGACACGTCCCTCAGCTTACGTATTCCCACGTTTAGCTGCTTTCCGAGGTTCTGGCTCCTACCCTGGAGCACATCATTAAGCCCCGCATGAACTATTACTAGGTTCTTTCCCTCCCGGTTATCCCACACCCCCTCACGTGCTGCGGTCATAGCATCCACCATACACTTCCCTGACTGGACCTCTACTGTTACCCTCTGGTCTCCCTTCACCCTGTTCAGTACACCCCTCTTAACCCGTGCTACGTTAGAGCTCCCCACTACCAGCACCCTAGATCCCCCTGGTACCTGCGCGCCCTTGTCCTGCGACTTATCTCCTGTCACCTGGCTGCCCGACGCCTGCTGCTCGAAGGCGCTATTGAGCTGAGGGTCACTCAGCTCTCCAGCGTCATCGGGCCCGTCAGTCAACAGGCTGGGCTCCCGACCACCAGTGACCCCAGCCTGCGGACTGGCGGTTCGTCCCGCTGGAACTGACACTTCCTCCTTTCTTCCCTCGCTACTCTCCCTCGCTCGAATTACCCCTTCCAGGCGCTCTACCCTACTGTCACACTCCCTCTTACGCTCCTCTAAACCCGCCTTCCATACTTCCCCCATCTCTTCCGCCTGCTTCTCGAGGCCGACCCGCTGCTCCCTCTCATGATTAAGCTGCCTAGTCAGCTCCTCAACCTGGGCCTCGAGACCCACCCGCTTCTCTCCTTCTGCCTTAAGCTCGGCCTCAATCTCCCGAACTCTACCCTCCCATTCCCCAGTTACCTGCTTAAGCTTCACACAAAGCCGACACTCGAAACTCACCCCCGCCGCCTCCTCCAGACTCCCGAAACCCGTCTCCTCTAGGTAACACCACCTCCCACACCCCTCGCACTGCACCAACTCGTCCCCACCCTTGTCATGCCGACCCAAATCTAGACCCATGTCTAGACCGGGAACAAACCGTCACTTCCCGCCAAAAATTCAAACAGCCTACTTTGCGGAACTAACTTCTTAGTAGCCTCAACTAACCGCAGCTGCTGCTGTTCAAACCTAACACTGCTACCGCATAGTCACTTCCAATCAACTCTCAAAAAGAGAGAGAAAAGAAGAAAAACTGGCACTTAGCTTCGGATGCTCGAGGAGAACCAGGAAACACGTCCGCTCACCGCAACGGCGCGGGTCGCAGCGCCACGCCAGGGCTTTCCAGTGGGGTGGGCTTTCCCCGCAACTCTGCAGCTGTCGTCTGCTAGCGTTTCTCGGCCGCTCGCGTCCGCCGCAGCCCAAATCCGGCCGGCCAAAAGAAACCAGTCAAGAAGGGAATAAATGAATTACGATCCGCGATGCTCCGCATCACCCCATGGTTCCCCTCGGGAAGATGGTGTAATTTTTTCTTTTCTGTGGTGCACCTTGAGCTTTTAGAAAGCATGTTTTTGCGTAACGACAAACGGCGAAAAATTCTTTTTGTAGGAACTTTTATTGGAGATTAGTACAAAATAACGGGCGCGTGATGTTATCTAAAGTTTTTAGTTTACAAGGTTTTCGGGCACAATTAATATTGTTTTTATACAACCATGTGTCACCTGTGATTTCAGGTAGCGCGTTCCGACCTGGGTGCGTCCTCACCTCGGTAGTATTTCGCGGTGCGTCCGCTCGGGAGACGGAGGTTGGCATCCTTGAAACCCCTTCCACCGTATGTGTTTCGGCGCAAAATTGGCCGGTTATAGCCAAAATAGAAGAGTCACAGTGGACGTTACCGAATGCGATACTCCCGAACCAATTCAAGCAGCTGTGCAGTTCCACGAGTGGCCGCTGCGGGAGAAAAGGCGGCGTTGCGATCGCCATTAGCTCGGTTCTCGAAAGTACGGATCGGTGCCACTTTTTCAGAGGAGGCTCTACGGCAGTTTCCCAACTGAGTGGTTCTAGTAACGTTGGCTCTCGGTGAATATGCGGGCAGAAACAGAGGGATAGGGAGGAGACGAGAGAGCGTGGGGACGTCAGAACGCCGATCTCTGGTTCGAATGACTATACCCGTTTTCACCTCAAGAAAAAAGCAAGTTTTGCGCATTGTTCATACGCGGCGCAAAGTAGTTCTTACAAGATTCGGTTGTCGGAGAAAAAGTGACGCTTTTGGTGTTTGGAACGTGTATGGCTTGATAAGATAACATATATGTTATCTCAAATTCACCTACAAATGTCTTAATTATCAATATAAAGGGGGAAATTAGTAATGCTCCGCGTGGAGCCGGACTTTTTTTACTACGGTTCTTGAGGTGAAAACGGGTATAGAGTGTAGACGCAGAGGTAGCTACGTTTGTCTTCACTGCGGAATTTGAACGGGAACGCCAAGCGGCGGACGCCTCTTTTCCGCGTTCCAACAGCGTGGTGAAGCACAGCCTTTTATATAGTGACAAAGCCTGCACATCGCCACGAGAAGCGGCCGCCGAAAGGCAAAAAGTTGGAGCGGCAGACAACGGATGAGAGGAGAGCCACGTGACTGGCGCCCCGCTGCGGCGAGACGCCGAAACACACTTCTTCCTTGCGAACAAGTGTGTTTCAAGTCCTCGGCGCTGCAAAAGCTGTGCGCTGACGTTCAGGTTCCCTCGAGAACTGGCTCTTTGAGGCTCTGTGCTACCAGATCCTCGCGCTCCAACCCTTCGACCGGGCACTCTATGGATCCGTCGCCGAACTGCCAGGCTTTGTAAGTATAGAGGAGGTTATGGGTGAAGACAAAGTTGCCTCTGTCTCCCCTGCACGTGTCGAACGCTTTAAGACGCCAATCACCGGAATGCGGCGCTCGGCGTTCCGCGTTCCAGCGCGTTCGACAGGTGCAGCACGGACACAAAGGCCGCTAGCTTCGCGTCTAGCCACAAATCATTCCAACCAGAGCTTATCGTTCTGACGTAGTCGCGAGCTCTCGCTTCACTTCTTTCCCTCTGTTTCGGCACGCATAAGCGTAACCGCGTCTACCTGTGTCGTATTTGTCTCCACTTGAAATGAAGCGATCTCGTAGACGAAACGCGGGAACGTGCATACCCCTCGGCAACTACGTGGCCACGAACCTGCGCTAGCTTGTTACACGCAACATCTAACGATCGAGATTCCGAGAGCGGCTCGTAGAGGAGCGTTCCGGCAGTCATTCATGTCAGAACAATCGGTAGTCCGCCGCGGGTCTAAAAATATCCTCGTCTGTTTTCGACGCCCTTTGTCTCTTGATGACAGAGTACCGAGCTTCTATCGTGACCTACGGAAGAGTGCTCACAGCCGTCACCACGCCGTTCGTTTCCCGCCATAAAATGTTGCCGTATGTTGCCGTTGCCTCCAGGGGGGCCTGCGCCGCTGCCGCGGTTGAACATTGCCAGGGAGATTCTGAAGAAGCGGTCAGATTGCTGATACATTAATGCAAAAAGAGCCTGCAGACACATCTGAGGCGTGTCTCTTCCTTCTTTGACAGTCCTGCAACGTTGGTCATACATTGACTGTCTGCAAACATACTACAAGTTGTGGGGATTGTGATCCCTCAACATTCTGTCGCGTCAGCGTCTTGGCGCGCCGTGGCGGCCGCGCTGGCGTAGCGAGAGGTGGCGCTGCTTACCTCCGTGAGTGGCTTCCTCCTCTCCCCTTTGGGGCGATTTCCGTAGCGAACCCCCGCACAAAGGAGATCGACGTGTCGCTCCTTGATTGGCCCTTTCGCCCCGCTGTTATCTTAAAACCAACGGACAGCGGGATCGCTGCGTCTTCTTCCTGGGATTTCGGCGGCGGCAACAACGGAGAACCGTCCGGCGCACCGGTGAGCTTTGACCCCGTCCTTTCGTGTCTTTGTGACCGACCGTTCGGCCGTGGACTACCTCCACTCCGACGGCGTTCACCAGCTTATAGCCGTGTCTTTTGTATTTGTTTTGCATTGTAAATAAACAGAGTTTATCACCGTTACCAACGTGACTGGTGTCTCTTTGCGCTCGACGAGCAGCATGCCACGCGAGCACGAACCCGCTTCGCGGTAGAGCGTCTCGCCGCGAACGTGGTACTCCCAAAGGCAGTGGCCCTAAGGAGAACCACAAAGTATAAGGCAAACATGCTTTAAATATGCTGAGGTCGCGTCCACAGAGAATACTGTTATGGTGTGCCTGCAGCGAACATCTTTTGTATGGTGTAACAGCAGTGGGATCATAAAGAGAACACAACAGAAGGTAGAAAAAGAGACGTTGCCTCCTCTTTTTCTACCTTCTGTTGTGTCCTCTTTTATGCCCGTCTCAGGTTTACAATCATGTTCAAGTTACTACAGCTCGCCTGCACTCTGACTATTTTTTCGTAGAAAGAGGTTTGTTTCGATTAAAATTCTTGGTACGAAGAAACATTTTTTTATACATTTAATCCTTGACTTTTTATTTTTTTTCATTACGCTCCCTCTTACACCCCTTTATGGCAAAGCTGCCTAAATACAAAGCCGTTGGGTTCAAGTTTCTACTTCACCTATTTGGGGACAACGCAGGTCACGTAAACTGTTAGCAAAAATAACACGCTCAGACGTGTAAACCGTTGTCCTATAGCGGACACGTCGAAACGTGTTCGTTTTACACGCAGCCATGTGTGTTATTCGTCTACACATGAGGTGCTGTGTAAACTTAACACGATGCACCGTGTCTGCCTTCCTCAACACACGTTTCGGCGCGTTGCTTATGAAACATGGCGGCCAGCAGCCGAGAGCAGGCGAGAGACGAGCCCAGCGGGCCGCGCTCCTTTCCGCCGAATTGAGAGCACACAGGACGCGTCTGTTCTCGTTCGATGTCTTTTATACACAGTAAACAGTCTCCCAGCGTGCAAAGGCAAACGTGCAAAGGTACGTACGTACGTGCGTCGGCGGCGTCAAGCGTCAATACCAACCGGCGGAAACTTCGAGCGACTTCCGGTTTGCTAATTGAGCGCCATCTCTTATCCGTTGGTAAACTATTAAGAACTTCCGGTTTACGCCGGAAAATTTATTTAATAGAATGAGATACATATTATTGTTGCTGCTTACAGATTTCAAAAATTATCTTGGTAAGGAGAAACAAATATTTTAGTTAACTAAAGTTTAGCCCTCATACTTTGTTCTCATTGGTCGGTTGCTTTTTGTATTTTGACCGTTGAGAACAGTTCCGCGTCGGCTGCCGCGCTCGCGGCTGCGTCGGCTGCTCGACGGCGCCTTTGCCAGCGGTGCGGTGGTGGATTTCGTTTGCGGCAGCGGACAGTGGCGTTGACCTGTTGGTTATCGGTATATTTCGTCTACCAATACGCCCAGCAAACGGAACCTTGTCTATTGCTCAACTCAGTGGTGCTCTAATTCCGGTGGCAACAGCTCTGCCAAGTTCTTTGGGTTCCCGAGTGACGAAAGGTAAAGACGGGCTGCTGCTTTTGGTTATACAGTTTCGGATTGCCGAAAACTTGTTCGTGCATGTTTCATTATGGTAGAGTTATTGTAGAAGGACAGAAGGGACAGGGCATTTATGTTAAGGTGAGAGGTGTGGGGGGATCGGTGTTAGAGCACCGCAGCTTGCTAGCACGTGCGTGGAGCAGCTCGCGCTGCAGAAGGAACCTGCGAGAGACCGTGGGGATCTAATCACTATCGCTAAATACTGCAAAGTTAAATGTGTCATTGCTGTGAATACTTGAATAGTAGTTTCGTGTAGATTTTGTTACTTTGTTGTACCGTGAAGTGAACGTTTTTTTCTGTATAAAGAACGTACCTAATAAAAAGAGAACTTGCAAAGGAAGTTTGGACTTGTGCTCAGACTGGCGATGTGCGCCCATCTTAAGCCGCAAAATATCAGCGGCCGGGCGCACTTTGCATTCATTGATTGACGATCTAATGAGAAGTGGCTGTCACTGAACATGCACTGTTGCCGAGCCGATCTCAATCGAGCGACGCAAAGTCAAGTGCAATCGTTTCGGAAGCGTCGGACATTCGCAGAAAAAGGTAAACACACTTTTTTAATAAAAAAGATATTGCTATTACTTTGTTTTGTAGAAGAACGAGACGGCGGCAATGGGAGCAGTTCCCTCTTCTCTCAACAACAGCGACAAGAGGATGCAAATTCGTTCGGAGTTCGGAGGCTGCTCCGAACTCCGAACGAACTCGCATCCTCTTGTCGCCGAGGGTGAGAGAGAGGGAGAGGAGGGACAACACTTCTCACACCCTCCCCATAACCAAGCGGTTGCCATGACGACGGCGCGCGTATTGTTTTGTTTATTTCTTATTGTTTTTGGAGAAACCCAACGCCCGTTAGGGGAGATTTGGCGCTGCCGTCTGCAATTGGAGTCCCAATGGGAGGTATAGGAAGATTCCGCCGGTTGTCAATACCTACGACGGAGCCGCTAGACAAAAGAAACAACGAATGCCGAACTTACATGGATAAATAACTCACTATTTGGAATTAGGTGGTAACTTACGCCACCTAGCGAGATTTTTAGCAGCCTATAAAAAAAAAGTCTGCTAAGACGCTGCGAACGATCACGAGTAGACACCAACTCACATACATCACGGACAACATGAGTAGCACGTATCACACAACACTGACATATGCACAAACACATCACACACAGCACCCGACACTTCCTACTCAATGTTCTTTCTCCTCACGGCGTATATAAGCTTGACATGTGCGGGTGAGCCCTTCGGTCGCTGACCCTTACAGATTTATAGAAGAAGACACAAAACACGGCGCAATGGACAGCCGTATGTAAGAACTGTTTGCATTTAAAAAGTATGGAGGCAAAATCTATAATGTTAGTCCGTTGCGAAAAATAACGATGTATTAACAATAAATCTTAAACCGGTCGTGAAGAAGTTCAAATTTTTGTTATTTTCATGCTAGACCAGTGTTATGAGCAGTCCGACTAGCTTGAATCAGATAAAAAAGAACACAATTATTGGGATTTTATCATTATGTAATTAATAATAAATGGAAATGATCCTTGTGCAAAGCATTTTTTATATATTCTTGTGAAGGACATCCGCCCAACACTTCACTTCCGCTGGTTGCAGTGCGGGAGCAGACGCCTTCACTTTTGGGGCGTTTTGATGCAGTTTCTTGTCGTATGTCGTGTCGGTGTTAAGTGGAGCGGTGGGGCTCGGGAGTTTGTGACCGGTGTTATTGGCAATCACTAATGTGGCGCTGATGCGTCTTTTTTTTTTTTTTACACCGCCACCACTCTGAACTTTGAAGATTCACGGGCCCGTAACACTGCATTATGCTGAATCGCAAGCTCCTTCTCTGTTGACGTCGTTTTCCTGGTACTACTCGTGGATACTGCAAGCGTTTAAACAGTGCGCACCGTCTCGCCTACATCCCCGGTGACGTACTCGACCCGTTGAAACATATTGCTTCCGTCATTTTGGAGTACGCAAGGCAGGTATCTCGTTGCTCTGGTTTCGGTTATAAAAGCAAGGCAAAACGCTCGTAGTTCCCGCCCTCAGTACACGTTGGACATCTTCCACACTTTGACTCCGGATAACTGGATGAACGAGGATTTACATTTACTTCAAAGGTCACTCTCGCCGCTTCCTCACCGTTGAGCAGCAGGAGCAGCTGTCGACAAGCCGCGGATGAAAGGCTTGAGCATCAACAGCCCAAGTGCACTCGGTGCCGATGCGGGCGATGCGGGTTTCTGTCAACCGATAGGCTAGCACAAACCGTGACCGTTCCAGCTCTTCGTCATGACACGGTGTTGCAGAAAGCAGTGTAAAATACAACTACACGGACCACCGAAGCAAACGCACTGTTATCGTAAATCTTGGCTTGTGATTGCGCCTTTGTAGATCATCTTATTCGTTTTGCTGGAGAGGCGAGAACGACGGGCGTAACAAAATCGCTTGCATATTCCGCATACCTCGCAAAAGCATTTACCGTCACCTTGCGAAAAGCGCACCGTCCTGACTTCCCCTGCCTTTTACCTGCTTTAGAGCAGTTTGTACCTGCTAGTAGGTATGCCTACTGAAACTGAAACTTTAGAAACTGGGGGCAGTGCCAGAGAGAAAAAGAGACAAAGTTGGGAAAGCTTGCTCGCTCTCTCCGACTTCTCAACTCTCAAGTGATTGTACCATAATAAATGCACCAACGCCTCTTCCCAAAATAAAGAAAAAGCACTATGTTCACTACGTAAAAAATGGTCTCAGTTCATGCATCTGTGGGCAGGTAGGAAATCTTGCCCTAATTTATTCACACCGCATGATGTGCGCAACAAACTCACACGAGATTTACAGGAAAATATCGGTGGTGACTTGAGTTTCCCTGAAATTCTGCATAACCAGTCGTTTGCAGGACCGAATCATCTACTCGAGCGGTGTGCGTCGCTGTGCAAACACGTCGCTGCGAAACGCAGTCCAACACGAAGCATAAAAACGGCAGATTTAGGACAACAATCCGGAGTCCATTGTTCAATTAAAACGACGTAATTTTGTTGAAAACACCCGCAGCTTTTTACTCACGCTATCCGTCGGGATACTTCCACATTTTGAAACAGAACTAAGGAAGATTTACTTTTAAAAACACTCGCTGCGTCCTCCCGGACCAGCTGGACCGGATCGGCTGACGACGACCCCACAACAACCAATTTGCGCTCCGGGTTTCTACATCCAAGCACCGCACCATACACCACGAACGTTTCAGCTCTTCTTCACATCGCCGTGTTGCACCAAACAGAACGAGATCGCCGAAGTCAACGCAGCGCTGTCGTGAGCCTTGGCTTGTGGTTGCGCACTCGTGGACCCTATGACTCCCTTCGCTTTCTAAGCACACACGACGATAACGAATGATACTTTCCGTCTCCCGAGAACATCACAGGGGCACTTCTCCGGTCACGTATTCGCTACATGTGCTCGCAAATCGAGGAGCTTCCCCATTCCCGTCAAACCAAAACAATACCGACGCCATGTTAAACGTGCGTTGCTGCGAGAGTTTTTCCGACCAAACAAAAACAACGAAAAAAACCGGCTCTCGCTTCCAGCGTACATCGGCGTTGCGCCGTGGCCAGATTTTTCCTGTCAGCTCTAACTTAAAGATGACCTACAGATGCAGCAACACTGGCCATCACGGAGCGCTGTAAATTCTGAGGAGGTTGCATGGGAAGCGGCGGCACCTTCGCTTGCAGTTGAAGGGTTGAAGACAAAACGAAACCAACTGCAATGTCACGTGTTCAGATCGAGGGCACGCTTTTTATATCCATTTTAACTGTTTAGAACGAGTAATTACACCCATAACTTTATTTGTGGTGTGTAAGAAACTATTATCAAGACCCCTAAAATAAATACAAACCTCGGCGACAAAAGGGAAGCCGCATTGCCATCGACCAGAAAAAAATGGCAGCGAGCACGGTAAGCGCCGAAAGCGCGGGGTGCCTCGTCCCGCGACATGCCGTAATTTCATTTGGTGCCTATCTGTCCCCGAGACATGTTTCTTTCCGCGGCATTTGTCTTCACGGACCTTTCTAGGTGTGTCCCCAAGCATTCCGATGCTTCGATAGCCGGCAATGCTGCGATCGTCGCCGGGGCTGATGCGTGTTTTCGAGGTCGGCTACACGGCTATGCGTGTATAACCGAACCAAAACACGTTTTTTACAACCTCGCATGATTTTTGAACGAATTACCCATTACTCAACGTGTAAATTTATGGTAATTTGTGTAAATAGCGTGTTTTTCACCCCAAATATTCACTAAATACACGGGACTTCCTAACAGTGTACTAAGCACAAATGCAGCGTTAGCCCGGGGTTCACACTGGTCATACAAAAGACAAAAAGCCAGTCTGCAGACACGAGTCATCGCAATATCCGTGGTTCGAAGGCCGCCTGCCCAAGTTTTCGTATTGAACTCAATGCCATGCGACATTCGAAGCACGGATCTTGCAGTGAATCACGTTCGAATATGAATGCAGCCTGTCTTTGGTATGCTGTATAGGGGTATTCACTGGACGCCATATTTGAGGTCACTGTTTAGAGCGCATGCTCGGAACGAGCTCACACTAATAGGCTGCTAGGACCGGTAATCTTTATGGTGTGGAATGCACGTTGCAAAAGAACTGCTGAAGCTCGCTGTCAGCACGCGCTCAGCAGTCGCGCACAGAGGTATGGCCGCCAGTGAATACCGGGGTTCAGTGTTGTCATTGGGGACGTTTAGTAAACCGTCCCCGTGTTCCACGTAGCGCACTACCGGAGTCTTTGAAGCAGGTTCATTTCATGCCAGACGTCTTAGACGTGACGCTCGACCCTCGCGAAAGTTTTAGAGCGCAGCTCTTAGGCGCCCGTTTCCGGGTTGAGCGGCGTCGGCGTCGGCGTAACCGCGAGTTGCGCTATGGGACGTTTCCCATAAAGACGTCACACGTGACGTCATGTGTGACGTCACGAAAGTAACGTTTTTCCATTAAATATTGCGGGAAAAGTTTTCGCTAAATTTGGGGAAAATGTTTCCACTAAATTCAGCGAAAAAATTTCCCCGCTTATTTTTCCGCTGAATTTAGAAGAAACGTTTTCCTGCTAAATTTACCGGGAAATTGACATCACGTGTCCTCAACACCAATGCATTTTGCCCGCTAAATATAGCGGAAACATTTTGCTAAACGTTATCGCTAAATTTAGCGGGAAAATGTTGGTAAAGTACCTGATAAATTTAGCGGGAAAATTTTCGCAAAGTTTCTCTGCTAGATTTAGAGTAACAAATATCTAGCGGAAAAAATCTAAATTTAGCGGAAAAGTTTTTCCGCTAAATCTAGGGAAAAAGAATTCCCCGCTAAATTTTGCAGAAAATATTCCCGCTAAATTTAGCGATAAAATTTCCCGTTAAATTCAACGGAAAAAGTTCCCCACTAAATCTAGCGGAAAAAATGCCGCACTAAATCTTGCAGAAAAATTCCCTGCTAAATTTCGCGAAAAATCTGTCCCGCTAAATTCAGCGAGAAATTTCACTGCTAACTTTAGCAGAAAATTTTACCCCTAAAATTAGCGGAAATGTTTGCCCGCTAAATGTAGCGGAAAATTTCCCCGCCAAATCTAGCGGCGAAATTCCCCGATAAATTTAGCAGAAAAAGTCCACGCTAAAAAGCGGAAAATTTTTCCCACTAAATTTAGCGGGAAAATGCCCCCACTAAGTTTAGCGGTAAATTTCCCCGCTAAAGTTAGCGGAAGATTTTCTCCGCTAAATCTAGCGGAAATATTTACCCCCTTGGTCCAGAGGAAAAATTTCCCCGCTAAGTTTAGCGGAAAATGTTTCCCGAAAATTTTAGCGGAAAAATGTTCCCACTAAGTTTAGCGGGAAGATGTCCCCGCTAAATTTAGCAGAGAATTTGCCGTTAAATCTAGTGAAAAAATGTCCCCGCTAGATCTAGCGGAAAAATTTGCCCCACTAAAGTGGCGCTTAATTTCGCAGAAAAATCTTCCCGATAAATTTAGCGGGAATAATTCCCCGCTAAATTTAGCAGAAAATTTTGGCCGCTAAATTTAGCGGAAATATTTCCCCGCTAAATCTAGCAAAAAGAGTCCCCGCTAAATTTAGCAGAACAAATTCCACGCTAAACTTAACGAAAAACTTCCCCCGCTAAATTTAGCGGGAAAATATCCGTGTTCAATTTATCGAAAAATTTCTCCGCTAAATTTAGCTGAAAAATTATCCCCTAATTTTAGGGGAAATATTTCCCCGCTAAATATATGGGAAATATTTCCGCGCTAAATCTAGCGGAGAAAAGTCCCCACTGAAGTTAGCAGAAGAAATACCACGCTCAACTTAGCGGGAAAATTCCCCTGCTATATTTAGCGAAAAATGTTCGTGCTAAATTTAGAAAAAAATTTCCTGCTAAATTTAGGGAAAAAATTTCTCCGCTCAATATAGCGGAAAAATTTCGCCGCTCAATATAGCGGAAAAACTTCCCCGCTAAATATAGCGGAAACTTTTCCCGCTATATTTAGCGGAAAATGTCCCCGCTAAACTTAGCGGAAAGATCCCCACTAAATTTAGTGGGAAGTTTCTCTGTTAAATCTAGCGGAAAAATTTTCCCTCTAAATTCAGCGGCAAAATGTCCCCGCTAGACTTCGCAGAAAAAATTCTCCGCTAAAAATGTAACGGAAAAAAATCCCCACTAGACTTAGCTTAAAATTTCCCCGCTAAATTAAGCTGGAAATTTAGCGAATATTTCCCGCTAAATGAGAGGGGGACTGTTAAGTAACGAAGGATTTTGTTTGAAATAAGTAAGATTTGTTTTAAAAAAGTCTATCTTTCTACACTTGCGTCGGCATTGCTTTTTGTTTTATCTGCCTATGTTTGCGTCTGCAGGGTTGGGCGTTTGCTCTACGCTCACGGGAGAACATGAACGGGAAGTGGTTTTCCGCGACGCGTGCGGGGGGCTTCGAGCAGCTGCGGGGCAAGAGAAGAGTCGGACCCCGGTTATTAACAAACGGATCGGGTGTCGGTTTGGGGCGCCGGGCAGTGGTACCTCTGTCCGCGCTTGTGGCTTTTAAGCGGGGGTGCTTGTGTCCGGCGTATTTCGCCGCTTAGTGTAGAAACTTCACTTTTAATCGACGCAATAACTTAACTGTGTGGCGCCAGCGAGGCGGCAGCAAAAGCACGTAGTAACTCTACAAGGAATTTGGGTTTGACCGTTGAAGTGTCGGAGGGGAGTCACGTTGACAGCTCGTTGATCATTGGGTAAGAGTGTACCACGTGACAATGGACAAATTTGAAGTGATTGGTCCGTCTCTGGAGTGAAAGGAGGCCCCTACGAGTCTAGAAAGGGCTGCCGAGAGGATTCTCGGGGATTCGGCTTTTGAGGTCGGGAAGATTCGGGTCTTGAGACTGGGGCTAAAGTATGGGTTGTAATTTTGGGGGAGTTTGCATTGTAAATTACTGTTGACTTGTTGTCGTTTTGTTTTGAAATGAAAGTGGCCACACTGGCCATCGTAAACCTACCAGCGTCGTAATGTGTCCAGCGGGATCGAACAACTTTTAGTTTTTTAGGGGTGTGCGAATATTCGAAATTTCGAATACGAATCGAATATTTTCCTTATTCGAAACGTATTCGATTCGAAAATTGCATATTCGGAAGTTCCCGAATATTCGGCCAAAGCCGAATATTCGGGAAAAATGGCGAATATTCGCACAAACTGCGAATATTCGAGCAAGTAACGAATAATCTGCCTGCCACGCATTCCCCTATGAATATGTTTATTCACTGAGGAAGGCGTATGATGCGTGCGCTATCGGTCTGCTCCGTTTCTACCTGTCCGATGGCAGCAAGACAAGATCAGTTTCGGTTTCTTTTTCAGCAAGCCCTTTGTTGTGTGTCACTTTTATAGCAATATGTGATGTAATTGCGCGTTCTATAAATTGACACAATAAAATAAACCTCGAGAGTGAAATATAAATATAAAATAAATCTCGAGAGTGTTAGCTAATATAAATGTTTGAAAATTAAAGAAAGAAAAAGCTGGGTGCGAGCAGAACGTTGCATTGCCATCGACAAAAACTCCTGCCACTCCCACGCAGTCAAAACTAGGGATGTCGCGAACCTTCCCAGGTTCGAGTTCGACCAAGTTCGACTTTTTTGAACTTTCAACGTGATGTTCGACAAAGGTTCGACTGAAGTTCAACTTTGTGTGCATGCACGAAAATTAAAAAAAAAAACTAGTTGATTCTATTAGGCGGAGGAAAAGTGCAAGATTTGTTGGGTTTATTGGCATCACTGGTTCACATTAATAATTAATGAAAGCGTTAAAAGCGCATATTTTCGCTTTTATACGGTATAAACCTTGGTAACCATTCTATAAAATAAAAAATAAACTACCTTCAAAATTATTTGTTTCCTAAAATTCGAAATATTCGTGTAGCAGCCGGGCAACACTGTTCATCAAACTTCCTCAAACTTTAGTGAAATTTCGCAAGTTTCTTGAGTGAAAGGGTCTTTCTACTGGCGGAAGTGTTGTCACGGCGCGTAGGGAGCGCTTACTTTCTGAACACGTTGAGCAGTTAATGTTCCTACACGATAATTTGTAATGAGTGCATTACTAGAAGTATCTTTAGCCTGCTGCAGCCCAGTAAAATGCAGTTGCATTGATTTATATTAAAAAGGCAATCAAACCTGCAGTTACCTCTTGTTTTGCAATTTTTCATTACTAGACACATATTCGATATTCGATTCGATATTCGAAGCCCGTTTTTTGTCTTATTCGTATTCGATTCGTATTCGAAAATTTCAATATTCGCACACCCCTAGTTTTTTTCTCTTATTCGACTTCCCGGGGACTTCCATCGGGCGAACACCATCATCAGTCGTCACCATCTCCTGACTGACCGGCCAGCCCCTCCCTGCGGAAAGTTGACTGGGACAAAGGGGAGGAGAGGAGGGGGGAGGGGCATATCTAACGCTCCTCCTCCTCCTCCTCAAGACCTCAAGAGCTGCGCTCAAATTCGGCATTAGAGGGAATCGTAAACGTCTCTCATTTTTTCCTTACGTCAGCGCTGTTCGAACTTCACAAGAAAAAACGCAAAACATGATACAAAAACAAAATAAAAAACATGAGCGATTAGTTAGCAGTACCCAATTTTTTTTATTTGAATTTACTTGAATGCGTGCATAAGATAAGACCGCATTAAAATTAATACATTTGTTTTTGTATTGTTTCCATTTGGTAAAAAGAAGCTAAAATTGCACCGTATTCGTGATAGTTTTGTTTAAATTTACTCTTCTGTATAACTGCACAAGGAGTGATTTAAACCTGTATTGCAGGTATATTTTATGCATACACTACAGTCATACCTCTAGAACAAAAGGTTCCTTTGGTATTAATGCGTGAAGTAGAGGAAAACGGCGTTTTGGCTGCAATAAAGCGGCAAATTTCTCATCGAGGGATTCCAAGTAAAAATATACCGAATCAAAATTCGGTATATTTTTACTTTTACGGAATGCATCAAACACTCGGTTGGAGTAAGCGCTCGGTCCTGTTCCCTCTTCTTTTCTTGGTGTTTGCGCTTTTGATTTTTAACAATAAAAATATACCAGAGCACTCAAACGAGACTACACCTTGATAATTTGTGATGTACAAAGGTTAATGTTTTAAGTGATAAACTTTATTTTGAAGTTGAGCATCCGCGACATATATGCGACTACTTCTCTGCACCGCACGTAGTTGACAGGTCTTATCTGATCGCCACGGGACTTTTCTGGTCCGGACTGCAAGCTCCTGTGCTAGCTATCTCTGTGTAGTCGCAGCCGAACAGTGTGTTTTGTCAAGCACACGCCCTCTATTTCACGCCAGAGGATGTACTTATCTGAAGATGAAGCTCGTGTAGTCAGTACAGATATAATTACACCTCCTTTCGGCTTGAGAACACCTTAAACAGCATCCACCAACCGAGGAGCGCAACGCTGCCTACCTTGTGATATCTCCTGCAAGAAATGCGTGAGCTTCCACGAAAGCACTGAGCTTTTACATTTTAGACAAAATTTAGCCAACTTGCAGCTGCAAGTTGTTTCGGAATGTTTAGACAGGGGTAAGTCTTGAGGTACTTTGTCTGCTCTTTTTGCGTAAGAGCTAGTATTATCAGTGGTGTACCTGGTTTGCGCCAATATGCTCGATATGGCTCAAATATAGTAAATTGAAACTAGCGCTTGTCCATTTAAATATATCTTGGCTTGTGCTACTTTTTTTCTGGAACGTTTTTGGCTTTAATATCGTCGTGTTTCTTAAAAGTAAGTGCGAAACCAGACAACTGTGGCTAGAATTTTCTTCGTGCTTTAGTAACTTGCCTTTTTTTTTCAGGTAGCGAACCTCCTCCGTGCTCTTTTGGGCCTGGCGGTTGCCACAAAACTACCCAGACAAGACGAAAGTCCATAACAAGGATGGGAGGCCTGAGTGAAGTACACCGGCGCCCCCGCACATTACGTTTTAAAAGCTTGCCGGGGCACAGTTCCACATTATGTGGCAACCGCTTCTGTGCTTCCTCGGTGTCTTCTAAATTCTGCTGCAACCCTTTCCTTCGCCATGTGAAGAAAAGCCGGGGGTCGCTCGTTATAACACGGAGACTTGCAGGCGCCTACCCTACTTTCAATCTAATTCCAGAAGAAAAACTCTGAAAATTGTGCAAAAGCAACCTGGAACATTCGAAAAGTATAATCAAGTTGAGGAAGCAACTCGAAAATGTGTTGCTCAATCCGATGAACGTGACTCGGAATTGTTAGCGTCTGCCAGGATCGATGAAGCCCTGGCAGCCTTTGGTGAGAGTCGTTTAAAAAGAAAGCAAGCACAATGAAGGCGAGATTCCAACGTGAGAAAGAATCCAGGCTTCAGCGAAACGAAGAAAACACTGTGCCGGTCTCTTGGCATTGACCTGCAGCCATCTTCGTGGCGGAAAAACACAGAGGAAGATGGGCTGTCTGATGATGTGCAGGCTAATGAGCGATCTAAAAAAATAAGTTCACACAGGAAGAAAATCGCGGAAGAAATTCAGATCTTAACACAAACCCGCCTCTTCCCCCCCCCCCCCCCCCTCCGTTTCTAGATCTCGCGAGAAAATTAAGGAGTTTCTAGGGGTGTCCGAGCGGCGGTCGGGCGAGGCTATCAAAACCAAACAAGATAGTTTAGTACTATGCAATACACACAAACAAAAGGCCGCCCGGTGAGCGAAGATGTGAGGTCTTCTGTCAGAAAATGTTTCCAGGAGGACTCAGTCTTTTATACTTCCTCCCAGGTAAAATAAGTTGTGCTGCGCGGCCGTCAAAAGCGGCTACTTTTGGTAAATCTAAAAGAGCTTCACCAAGAAAAAGAAGAAAGGCTCAAACCTAAACTGTGGATCTCCAACTTTTGTCAGTATGCGCCCTCCAAACTGTGTTTTGACCGGGGCAAGTGCGACGCACGCTGTTCGCGTATGCATGCAGCACCAAAACTTAAAGCTGATGTTATACGAGAGTGAGTTCGAAAAGAACACTGAAGAATTATTAGCGACCGCCGTCTGTCAAGTTGATGAAAAGGATAGTATGTTCCAAAAGTCCGACGAGTGCCCCAGTACCGAATACATTGCAACCTTGCCCCTGAAACGTCCTGCCCTTGACACCAGTCAGGTACATCATGTTCAAGTTGAGCAGTGGATGAGCGGCGTGCGTTGCAAGATTGAAACACTTCTGTTCACACCACAGGAATTCGTTGAAACATTTTGGGACACGTCGAACGAAATCAAGGGTGACCATTTTATTAGTAAACAGCAAGCCCGCTACTTGCGAGAACTAAAAGCACAGCTAAATGAAGATGCGACAGTTGTGCTAATCGATTTTGCCGAGAAGTACAGTTTCCTGCTACAATCCGCTCCGCAGTCTTATCACTGGGTCAACGTCAGGTCTACGCTCCACTCTGTTGTTGTTTATTTACGTCTGCCAGAAAGTTCTGAAGAATTATCTGTAAGATATTTTGCTGTCATTTCAGACTGCCTAAATAATAATTGGGGTTGTGTGGATATTTATACAGCTAGTCGTTGGTCAGCCATTTTAAATTTGCGACGAGTCACTCGCTGTAGATGAGCAATTTAGCCAGTGCAGTACAACCACTAGCCTGGGATCTTTAACGTGCACCACGCAGTAGTGATACACGACCGCACGCCGGTACGATGCTCATCCAGATCGAAACGGGCAGGGTGGGGATTGAACCCAGGATCCCTGGGTTCTGCAGCGCGAGCTTTCGCTCCACGTGCTCCGAGCTGGTGTGGACTGCCTAAAACATGACACCGAGCAGTGTATGCATTTTAGAGTGAGCTTCTGAAACATCTGAAGAATAACTTTCTAAAAACCATTTATTACTTTTCCAACGGAGCAGCCTCACAGTACAAAAAAACAGAACTTTATAAATTTTTGTTTTTACAGTAAAAACTTTAATCTTGCGGCTGAATGGATTTTTTTTTTCAACTTTCCACGAGAAAAGTTTTTTTGATGACGTTGTAAGAACCGTCAAACGTTTGGCAGCAAGAGCCAGTGTTCAAGGGCCTTAAAAGACAAAATAACCACCGCGTTAGAGATCTTCACATAGACGCCAAAAACATCAACGGTGTGAACATCCTATAGGTAGCAAATGTCATCGTGCAGGAAAAACGAAACAAACTAGCTTCAAGATTCCAGACAGCTGTTGCCATAAAGGGTATACGTGGGGGTTCGAGCACTTCAAGTCAATTTCAACTTCAGCGCTTCGTGTATCGATAACGCCGTACTCGGTGACTGAAGAAGTTCACGTGTCAAAAAGTCTAAAAGCTACAACGTTTACATTAAACGAAAAATACACTCTAACCAAAAGTTTAATAAACAGTAACCCGACGTTTCGAGACATGTTCCGTCCCTTGTTCACGAGTGAGTGACGAAAAGAAAAGAACACGCGTCGCTTAAATGCACACACGGATGTATGGGGCTTTGCTAACCTCACGCAATCCCAAGACGTAGCTGCTGGGCAGGAAGCCCGAAGTATACCTAAACAAGAAGAGTGCTGCAGAACGTTTACCTTCGACGTTTACTTCAACAGTGAGCCTTCCAGAAAAAACTTATCACGAACAAAATTTTGAGAAGTTTACTCGCGAGGAGCGACCCACGGCCTGGAAAATATGGACAATATTAAATTAAGGCTTCTTTTTCTCACCTTTGGGGCAACTTTCTCCAGCGCCAAAGTAAGGCACATATCCCGTGTGAAGCAGCCTAGCTTGTACCGTGTATCAGATAAAACCCTTGGCTTACGTGTGTACAGAGAAGTACCCGCATGGAACCACTCCGCGCGATATCGCAGGTGATCAAATTAAAAGATTATTTTCTGGCTTAAAAAACAATTACTTCGATTAAACTTTGTAAATCCCAAGTTACTAAGGCGTATACTCTCATTGCATTAAGCTGGTATATTTTAACCTGGACAATCTCAATGCGAAATTTGCAGCTGAATTGTAGCCAAAACGCCATGTTACTCTACTTTACGCTTTAATATCAGAAAAAAAGAAATTACTTACTTCTTAAGGTAGAAAGGTAATGTATGCATAAAATATACCTGAAATATAGGCTTAAAGCACACCTTGTGCGTTTATACAAAATAATAAATTTATACAAAACAATCCCGAAAATGGTACAATTTTAGCTTGTTTTGTCGAATGAAAACAATACAAAAAAAATATTAATTTAGTTTTTGCCCGATATTATGCAAGCATAAAAGTACATTCAAATAAAATATTGGGTCTTGCTAACTAATCATTTTTTATTTTTTTATTTATTATATGTTTTTTTATTCTGTCTCGATCTTTTTGGGAACTTTAAACAGTGCTGACGTAAGGGGGAAATTTTAACTACAAACATTGGCGGAAGTGACTACTCAGCCTAGTGTCAACCCTTGTGAATAAAAAAAAAAAGTTCGACGAGGGTGGAGCGTTATGCCCGAAACGTTTGGCACGGAATGACCCAGCAGGCTTTTAAGCGCGCGCCCCGGGTGATACCGCAACCACGTGGTGCGCGCTTAAAAGCATGCTTCAAAGGCTCCGCCAGTGCGGTACAAAGAACACGGTGCCGGTTTGCTACAAGTCCCTATAGGGACCTTTAGCAAACCGTTGCCGTGCTCCGCGTACTCCACTCCCGGAGCCTTGAAAGCATGCTTTTAAGCGCGCGCCCGGGTGGTACCGTGACCGCGGGGCGCGCGCTTAAAAGCACGCCTCAAAGGCTCCGGTAGTGCGGTTTACGCGGAGCACGGCAACGGTTTGCTAAAGGTCCCTATTGATTCCACACGCGTTCCAGCCGAGCGGTGATGACGTAGCACTTGTGGTGTCCAATATGTGACCCGCGTTGGCCCTCAGTAGCTGACGTAGATTATTCAGCACTACGGTTTTCTTTTTTTTTCTTTTTTAAATATTTTCTTTGTTATTTATTTATAGTACCTGTCTCTCTTTGTGTCCATTTCAATAGTGAAGTTTTGTAGGCCGTTTATGAGCAAACGCAAGCACTGTGCGCTTGTGTTAGCATTGCGTGCTCCCCACTGAGCGTGAGCGGAGCGCCGAATCGCGTCTTGGATTGGCAATTGACGACGACGGGCATGATCAGTCAGGGTCGCTAAACTCGTCAAACACAAAGATTATTTGTGATATGACGTAGTGGGGGAGAAGCCGAAAGAATTTGCCGCAAAGGTTTCTTTTCTCACAAACCCGCAGATCCGTTTATCTACGTGACGTTTTTCATTGTAGGAGCGAAAAATCCCTACTAGTGCCACTAAATAAGCTACGCTGCAGAGTAACGACACTTGGCCATATTGTGTCTTAAAATCATGGTTGCCAGTTATCTGAACCTTTATCTGAAATCACAGGAAACGCTTTCCCGCCCTTTATAAATATTTAAACGGTTTGCAACAAAGCAAATCGATATTACATGACTTTCCTAACACCCACGGTGGAAGAAATACATTTAGATGGTGACTTTGGCCGCTCTTCCCGCGGGGAGCGAGCGACCAGATCGTGTTCGGAGCTAGCCTCGAACAAGGAGTATAGTCTGTTTCACCTTATGATGTACCGCAGGAAAGGCTACAAGCGCGAGCTCCTTGCTCTGGGGCACATACCGGCGGCACGAGCTCTCGTGACTTAAGAGCAGCTGCCAACGCTACGAGCTCGCACTTTTAGCCTTCACTGCGGTACAACATAAGGTGAAGCGAAGTATAGTTGTTCCTCGCCGCCGCGGAGGGCACTGAGGTATGAGCACCGTGGGCATGAGGTCTCTCCTTGGCGGCCGCGGTGTCGGGGATGTAGCTTGCTCACCTTTTTCGCGGTGTGGTGGTGGTGCGCGGTCAGTGGCTGGCCTCATGTTTCGCTTTGTTCCTGTGTCAATCACAGGTGCCACCATCGTGCACGAAGATGAGCCTGAACCCAAAGAAGAAATTATGCTATAAGGATGGGAAAGACGTGCTTCGCTCCCAACTGCAATTCGGGTTATCGGAACTGCGCAGAGCGAGTGTCCTTGTTTAAAGCTCGATCGAATGACGCTCGCCTAAAGCAGTGGCGTCGTGCAATCCCGTGGGCCGATCGCAAGTTACTACCTAGTCCCCTCATCTCGTTGACCAAATGAAGACCAAGCTTGACGTTTTTTCGTGGTTACGGACGCCGCCAGCTCCGCTCCATTGGACAGTTAATGTTTTCGCACTAAAAGCAGACGCCATAGGGGACAACCCTGCCTGAGTCCTCTTCTTATTTCTACCGGTTCTGTTATTTCTGCATCCTATGTTATGACAACCTTATTATTTTTCTATAGATGTTGTAAAGGCCTAATCAATGTGTATCTAAATCATACTTTCTCAGCTGTATTCATAGTTTTTCCTGACACCCATGTTCGTAGTCCCCTTTTATGTTTAAAAATACTATCTATAACGGTTTTTTATTCATCCTTACCACCTATATACATTGAGGGCTGATGAATAAGTTATCATCTAATCTTCTATCTCTTCGGAATCCGCTCTATAGCTCGCCTACAATGTTTTCTGCCCACTCTTTCATTCTTATTTTTACTGCCTGCATCGCTAGTTTGTACAGGATAGAAGTTACTGTTATTGGTCGGTATGATGTTATGCTATCCTTATTAATAGTAATCTCATTATGCTTAGTTTCCAATTATTGGGTACGTACATCCCCCCCCCCCGCCTTTATTGTTTGATCAGTTGCTTGTCTTAACTTTAATTTGCTGCTTTTTTTCCAAGCGCATTGATTAGTCTCATTTCTACGCCATCTGGGCCTGTCGCCGTTATAGTCGGTTCTTTATTTTATGCTCTCTCCCATTCCCCCGTGGTCGTCTCAGTTGTCTCGTTAGTGTTCTCGTCTTGAGCCGTGATGTTCTCTGTGTTCTGTCCAATCTCGTTCGGTTCAAGTTCTGCGAACGTTGCCTCAATTGTTTGTCCAATAAATTCCCTTGCCTCCTTGCCTTCTACAGTTATTCCCTCGTGTATTGTCAATGAGCAATGGAACCCTTCTGTTTCTCTCCCCTGTGCAATAATGTGCTCTCAGAACCTGTTTACTCAATTCCTATCATTTTGATTTACCTCCTGATCCACTGCACTCCAGCTCTACCATTCTTGGCCTGGATTGGAGCAGCTGCCTTTGTTTTCCTTTCGTGTAATGTATTCCATTTTGATGCTACCTCAGCAAGTGTTTCCCGCCTTTTTTTCGCCCATCTGTGTTCCCTTGAGGCCTCTTGTCGCCCTTCTAAGGCTGCCTTAACTTCATTGTCCCACCAGCATCTTGGTGTGTGTTTTCTTTTCTTTCTTCCTCTTTGTTTGATTTTGAACTTCTCTAACTTTCTTTTAAAAGTTTTCACTAATTTGTCATATGTCCATTATTTCTCTAGTTGTCCGGATACTCTAGGCCCAATTCATGTTGATACTTCTTGTAATTAGGCGTCGTTTACGGTCGATTTACTTTCTCGATCCAGAATACGTGACCTTCTACTGTACCAAATTTTATTTTAAGTCGCGTATGATCACTTCATAAGCTTGTCGTGCCTTCCTCATTTATTTTTATGTGTCGTAAATTGTTATACAATTTGATGGACATTAGACAGTAATAAATTGTTGAGGGCGATTTGTTTCTCTACCACGTGTTATTGTTACATCGCGTTTTACATGAGCGCTAACTAGGACCAAGTTCAGAGCATCGCAAGGTTCTTGTAGCATCACTTCTGTTTAATCTGCATTTAAGTCGAAGTCTTCTAAGTGTGCATTCATGTCTCCTAATATAACTATTTCCCGATTAGTGCCAATTTCTCAAACACCTTTGGAAATACACGTCAAGTGCTGCGCATTTTCCTGTCTTGAATCAGTTCCTGTTCTCAGATAAACAAATCACATGAGCGTGTCTAAACCTTCAATAATGCCTTTTAACCCCATCTGTTCTCTGCAGCTTTCCCTCCCCTTTCTCAGCCCTGTCCTTTCACTAGCGCTCCCAATCCGCCTCCTTTCCGTTTCCCTTCACATCGATTGCGTCCCACTCAAAAAGAACCTGCCAGGTAGATTGGTTCCTCCATTTCTCTGAGATGCGTCTCTGCCAATCCATGCGTTATAAAATCGTAATAATTTAATTGTTCCGCATTCTTTTTCCCCTTCATCTTATTTTCGAACCCTCCCCCTCTGCCCGTGCATGTTTATAAATCTCACAACAAGCTGCTTTTTTTCCCTTCGTCTTCAAGTCTTCCTCCCACGCTCCCCAATTTGCATTGGAACCTTCAACTACCCGGGGGCCCTCCCGGCTCCTAAAAAAGGCCTTGCCCTACAATTAGGATTCTGTGTTGGGTTGTTTTTTTTTTTTCGCCGGATATTTGAAGTTTTTTGGTGCGTTCGTTTATGACACTCGAAATTCGGAGTTTTTAGACATTTTATTTAAATACCTGGCCAAAAAGAGATAGTATTTAGAGAGCTACACGAGGCGGTTGAGGCTAAAGCCAGATACACGAGGTGTACAATGACACATCCATTACCTTATCGGCAAAAGAATATGAATTTCTTGAAATGGGGCTATACCGGTTGTAGTTACGACTGACGTTATTCACGGTTATATGAGGGATTGGTGTTTCAATCAATGTTAGTTGCGAGTGCGCCAGTGTTTACGCCAAGTTATTTTTCCTGCCTATTTTTTCGGCGCTTGTCTACGATCATGAACCAACTGGCCCAAATTGTCACATTAATGTAACTGACTGAATCTCGGATTTCTGTTGTCAACGAGGACGACAGGGGAACGGGTGCAAAGGTTCAGTTTGCAAGCAAAGGAGGGTCACAGGAAGGCGAGTGAGGGTCTTAGAAAGAAAAGTACCGGGAGGAAGGCTCCCGCTTGAACTCGCTACGCATTCGACCTTGGCACGGCCATAGTCGTGAGGAGGACGCCTGCCTTTTCTGATAGGGTTCAGAGGACATACTTTTAAGATTTCGGAAAGGGCAAAGTTAAACGAACGAACTTGGAAACAATAAAAAGTGGACGAAGCAAGTTGTATTTCGAAAGAAGTTTCTTTTTCTTTTTTTTCCTTTTCTTTTTTTGCAACTGAGTTTTTGAATGTAGAGTTTTTTCGAATATACCGGAATTTTAAATATTTTTCCCGGCGAGTGTTTTTTGGATTCTATTGGATTCATCCGAAAATGCAAAAACCTACCTGCAACCCATCCTCCGCCCCACCTGCATCCCCGTCAGTTCGCCATAGTGGATGCTGTCTCGGCTGAAGTGGGGGATCGGACTCTCCATTGCTCCATGTTTATCTTTGTTGGAACTTGGCGTCGCCTTTACCTCCTCCAGCTGACCTTGCCAGGCCTCCTCTAGCACCTCTCGCTTCTTTCTCACTTTGTCCAATTACATCCGCGTATCCTTTAATTCCTCTAGCTTAACCGCCCAGTCTTTTTCTATCCTCTCAACACCTACCCCAAGATTTTCGAGTTCGGCCCGCTTCTCCCGTTCCTTCCCGAGCTCATCGTTCAGCTCCTTGAACTGCGTCTCATGCACAGCCCGCTTCTCCCTCTTTTCCCTCAACTCCCCCTTAAGCTCCTCAAACTCAGCCACCCAGTCTCCTTCTACCCTCTTAAAACGGACCTCAAGATTCTCACCGGGACGGCAAGTAAGGAACCCTCGAGCGCGTCAGCTAAGCTCTCGAAGTCGGTCACCTCAATATAACACCATAGCTTACTTTCTTCACACTCAATCAACTCCGCTTCCACTTTACCCTTCCGTTTTTTAGAAGTCATTTCCCGCCAAAATCTAAAAAAACCTGACCCAAATGTCCTATCTGACCGCCGGCGCCTACGCTAACCTAAATTCTTGCTGCTACTTAAATCTAGCACCACAACGCCAAGTACGCTCATCGTAATAAACACCACAGCTACCCAAGGTGTGGGGCAACAAAGATGGTAGCTGCTCCACCGAGCAGCCTGCCTATCGCGGGGGTGGTGCACGAAAGCACACGATGTCAAAAGCCTCGAGTCAAATACCCCGCAGAAAGCACCCCGTCTATTTTGCCGCGCTTTCAAAAGCCCCAGTGTCAGAGGTCCATGACGCGAATCCCCCGTGTCAGGTGGCCGGATCCTCAATTTGACGGCGGATCATTCTGCTTTTAACTAAAAGACAGCGTGCACTCCAGCTTGTGTAACGTAATCATCAGGTACTCAAGTAATGAACAACTGGATAAAGCTTCCGTTCTTCAGGCGTGCACTAAACGCATTCACGTCTTGCGATTTTGAAGAGAAAATAATCAGGCAATATCATTCACTGGCAAAACATTTGATGTTACAGCTATTATCAATAAGCATTGAACCGAAGCTTTCGTCGACTCTGAAGCACGCGCGGATTCACGATTCTGACGAAGTGGGTTCTGTCAAAGCTGTTAAACCGCAGCTCATGGCGCCATATTTATCACAGCACCAAACACCAGTTCCATTCTTCTGACGTTGTTTTAAAAAGTATTTGTACTCGTCTAGGTAGATAAAGTTTATAACTCTGCGTCTGAATATCCCTCTATGAGAGCGGAGTGCATTGCTGGTGATGCAGATTTACGCAATTCGGCCACTTGTACGTCATTTTAAGTTTTTCGGCAATTGAAGTTAACCTTATTTTGTTTTTTCTTTCAATTACAAGACCCTTAGTAGGCGCTCAACAGATTAAGTTAGGACATGGAACAATGCTGGTTGAAGCGCGAAGAGGGTGGGACGGGGCAGTGAGGACGGGGCTTTTGGCACGCGGGGGAATACGGGACGGGGTAATTGAACGCGGGGTTTTCGAAACGTGGGGCTAATGACGCGGGGCTTTTGCGACAGGGATTCTGCACGCGGGGCAATCGTGCTACACCCCTGTCGCGGTATCGCCTTCCTAGGGCACACAAGACCATCTGAGGAAACGACATACAGCTTATGGTAAATGTTGCCCCAGGTTAAAACCTCAAAACTATCGCCATGGCGATAGTTTAGAGGTTTTATTACGACGCGGCGTAATAAAACCTTAGGCGCCTCAGGTTACGACCTCAAAACTATCCCGCCAATTACTTAAACGAAGCCCTGTCGCGTGACATCGTAGTTCGAAATCGGTTTATAGGGGGGGGGGGGGGGGGAGCACCAATTCTAACTTACTATCCCTAATGTTTTTATATCTGTATTTACTATTCCATTCACACTTTATCACGCAAGAAACAAAAAATTGGGGCTCCAATTTTACGTTGTGAACGTGGTTTGACAGCGAAGCTGTGGTGTCACCTGCAACGATTGCCCACTGCACTATAGACTGGGGTTGGTGCTGCAGTCTTTGACGTCCCAGAGAACTTCCGGTTTATAACAATAATGAACAAAGGCCACCTTAACACCGCTGACTGAAATGTAGATGAAACGTGTAACCACCATTTCTCCAGGTGAACGCCAGAAGAACGAAAGAGTTCGAGATCTCTTAAAATGTTTCGAGTATTCTTGTAAACCAACTTGCCTCCTCCAAGATCTAACATTGTGCAGCCGAAGGCCCTCGATTTAATCTCCAACCTTGTTGTCCGTGTAGCATTTATTCTACACGGTCAACGGCAAAATTGGGCGTCAATATTTAAAAAAAAATGTATCCTTTTTTTTTTTTTTTAAACTTCCCTTAGCACTTTGCAGTGACTTGAACTAACTTGTGATGGCAAAACATTGAGTAACATATGACCTCCAAACGGAAAAGCTACGACAAACCTTCACTCGGAGCGAGCCGACGTCTTCGTCAAAGCGGCTTTGCCGCACAGCACCAAACATTTTGAGCTTTAGTTACGTCATGTGTTTTATATTTTTCAATTTCTTTTTTTTTCAAAAGGCGTGAGTACACCTGACGCGAAACGGGACTTTGAGCTGGAATACCGTTACTTAGCTCACAATTCACACAAACAAAACGGCCCCACTCTGCACAGTTGCGCAAGTGGCCATGTATACATCCGGCCTCTGGGCATGTGATGACTTCCACAGATGAGATACCTGGATTCCTCTCACAGGTTTTAAGGTGGTGAACTCTGCTTTCTTCGCCGTACGAAACTCCCGAACCCGTTCCGCAGACAGGTGGAACATGCAGACATTTGTTAATTTTTTCACGCAGCGCTTCCACAAAGTCTTCAGCGGGGACAATTGTTTAGTTTAGCGAAGATCTCAAGTTGGTGAGCGTTGTGTGGTGTTTAAGAACACCACCTACTCCATCACAAGCGCTTTTTCTGTGTCCAGTGGCTGAAAATATACCTCTTGCCGAAGTGTACGGCTTCCGAGACAATTCGTGCAATTGGAAGCGATTCTTGAAATGCGCCGCCGCTCCGTCTGACACAAAAATTATTTCAGAAAAGACTGGGTAATGTTCATCAACATATTCTTCTATGGCCTCTGTGGATAGAAGAGCATGAGCTGTGTCATATGTCATGTCATCGTTGACAACGGCCAAGCTTTACGTGCCTTGCGTGCCTTGCGTGGACGTAGCCACACATGTGAAGAGAGACACTTGAGTTTTTTTGGGTGTTGTTTGTTGTTGTTTTTTTCAATGAAAACTTTGCACTTTGGTTGAGAAGATTACTGTCCGAATTTTCCACAAACTCGAAGTGGAAAATCACTGCCTTGGGTGGTAAGACGGTTTCTTGTGTCACGTATCAGGCTTCGTTGAAGGTCACGGACGTAAGAATGCCTCATATACTTTCCGCTCCATGACTCCAGTCCCCGCAGGAAGGTGCAAGTGTCCATAACCTTTTTGACGAGTTCTCCGGCGTCCCATAATGCAAAACAGGTTTCTTCGCCTTCGTCGAGATGGAGCGACTGCACAACGAGGTGCTCTGCATTTTCTAGCGATTTTCGCAATGGCGCAGGAAGCAATCGTTCTGTGAAGCGCTGCAGAGGTAGATGCGCTTGAGGTCGTCTTCAGTAAATGTCTTCTTTGAGGCATTTGTTATTGCCATTAAAAGCAACTGAAAGTTGACGCAATATATGCATGTACACACCTCGTGCTCGGGACTATTTTTTACCCATTTTGGTCGTAGGGAATAAAATATGAAGATGCCTAGTTCTCGATGGAGATGGTCCTTCCTAAACAGCTGGTAAGCTTCCGTAATAGAGCGGGTCATAAACCTTTTTATGACTTCGGACTTGTTGTCCTTTTTTATGGCTTTGACGACGTTCTTTTTGCTGTGGCTTTTAACAGAGCATGAGAGGTCGTCGCGTGTGTGGTACTCAAGTGCAACCCTTACGTCTTCGGCATTCGCCTTTTTCTCAGGGGTTCCCCATACATCACTTTTCAAGCTTCAGTTTTTTGTTTGATCAATCATGTAGGCAGTCGCTTTCGGCACCAGACAATATAGTTCTCTCTTTGAGACGCTTGGTGGAAGAGGCGTGTACAATCGCTTGTGTTCCTGGTAGGAACCGCATGCCTTCAGCGCTTCGCGGAACGCGTCAAACTGGGGTGCCTTCATGTGCGCTTTGCTTGGGTTCATAGAGTTATTATAATGTACGCTAGAGGTTCAACTGGCGCTAGTGTGCTGACGCAAATTGAAGCAGACAGCAACCAGTCCAAAATTGACTTCCGGTAATGCATTTCTATGGGAAAAAGTGAGTGCATTTTCTCCCTGCGTTCGGTCATAAGAGCAAATATCCCAAATAATTCGTACGTACTAGGTAGCTTGGAACATTTCTCAGTCAGGCCGACGAAATAATTGGTCAGTTACGGCGTTTTTCTTTCAAATTCATCGCATTAAAAACGGTGCTAAAACGGCTTCGTACGTGTATTTTTGTGCACTGTCGGACACTGTTAGCGCGAACACGACGTCGGCGCTTTTCAGCGTGGGGGATATACGTGCCAAACGAACGAAGAACATCTGGAAATTAAGAAAGACGGCAAGAACTACGCAGTAACACTGGATCAGTAACTGCACGTGCATGTAGGATCAAAATAAATTGAAGGCCACGTAATCTATTCCGATTTTAAATAAGTAAGTACCGCTTTATTCTTTCTGCTCTGAGCGAAGCTGCTTGTTCTACGTTCAAAATAGCACCCGCACGCTCGAAATCTTTGAGAACAAGTGCCCGATAAAAGCTGCCCGGCAGAGAAAACAATACGAAGAGACACCTTCCATAGCCCACGGACTTTATTCTCTGCGTTTTGAATGTGTTTATCCGCTCATGCACGGCGGGGTCATTTTCATATAGTGACAGGACTGGCATATTATCAATATATAAGCGTCACCGGAATGCTGGCGAGCCTTGAACACACTCTATATTCCTTTCGGTTGTAATTTTGCTTCGAATCGTCGCTTGTTTTTACACACCTGCTGCGGAACACACGTTTGGGACTGAAATGTAGCGAAGTTAAACATCGTTCACTGATGAAGAAAAATGCGCTAACTAAAGCAATTACACTTTCACAGTGTTAATCAAGGTACATACTATTCGGTACGACCCAAATAACCAAAGTGTTCCGTGTTATTTTTCGGCGAAGAGGCAAAATGCACGCGCGTTTTCCCATAGGAATGCACAGGAGCACCGCAAAAGTAGACTGGTTGCTGTCTGCTTCAATTTGCGTCACGGAAGTCGCATAGACACTAGCGCCAGTTGAACCTCTAGCGTACATTATAATAACTCTATGCAGAGCCGTATATGTAGAGAGTTTGGCCATTCGTTGGGAAGTATAGGAGACAAATGAGGAGGCGCCATTGGCCGAAAGCGGGCTGGGCGTGTCCCAGGGCGTCTTCAGAAATTCGAATGTGACCAACCAGAAGCCGGAAATAATACCCTGGCGGTGGTCGCGAGAAACAAACCTGATAACTGCATTGGAGTAACTCTTAATGACTGAAAATATGGTACACGTGATGTTTCAATCACGCTCATCCAAAATGATGGTGGAAGAGTGCGACTAGCGGAACGATCGACATAATTCGTACGCCAAGCGCTGAGGGCAGGAATCTGCCGTCCGAGCGGTCACACTCTGTCCGAGCAAAACAGAGTTGAGCGGCGCACACGTGCACCCTATTTTCAACCACGAAGAGTTACTACACTTCACTCTTACGTGCTTATTAAAACCATTTACGAACATAGACTTTTGATCAGAGCTGTTTCTTGCTACCACCGCTAGGGATTCTTTTCGGCTTCTGGTTGGTCAAGAGAGCATGCCAAGCCCTCTTTCCGAGTCTGACGCACGCCCTGGCTCTGCCCGCACCTCCCATTGACCAAACTCTCTACATATACGGCTCTGCTTGGGTTGATGACATCTCGCCATTTAGTTTCGAACGCTTATTTTTATTTTTTGTTCTGAAGCGCGTGAAAGAGCGTGTCCCTGCACGCGCTCGTGGCGCTGACTGTGTTGCGACATTTTGTTTCCTGCGATTTCTTTGTGTTTTCCTTGTGAGCTCGTGCTGTCGACATCGGGTACTACAAACGATGACATCACCCTAAACAGAAAGGCATTGAGGCAATCTACGTCAGACCACTCCGCGCAGTGCTCACAACTGTCTTCGCCGGTTTTCACGCCATAAACGCTTGTCAGCTTTCTTCTAATCGAACTTGTTCTTCTAATTGAGCTTCGTTGTTTCTTCGAAGACGCTTCGCGCCTTTCTTAATTTTAATGGTTTTACGTGGTTTTAATGGAGTTACTGACGGACTAGCAGCACACAAGTCTTGACTCACTTCAGCCAGAATTTCATCAGAGTCATGGAAAGAAGTGTTTGATGTACTCACGTTGTGAGAAGCAATCGTGTTCTGGAGGTATTTGTAGCAATGTTGGCATAAAAGGTCAGATTCATTCACTGTCCATGGAGCCTGTAGCGTTTCCTACTGCACTTTGTTGAGTCTTCCTACTGGTACGAGGTGCTTATCGCTATACACTTCTTTCCTGTGTCTCCGTAGATAGTCCACACAGAACAATCGCACAGTGCTGAATCGTTCAGCCATGGCTGTTCAATCTGACACTAGACTCTTACTCGCTTCGTAAATGACGTAACTTCAAACGTCCTCGCAAGCGCCTATTTGAGAGGTCCTGAATTCCTCTCTCCCGGCTCCGAATATCCGGTCAGAGTTCCGAAAGAACATGTCCCTGTGGTTATCAACTTCTGTCTTCCCTTGTAGATGCAATCGGTGCGTCGCGCACGGTTAAGCTGGTGTTGTTTGTTTGTAGTTCTACTTATTGAGCACCAAAAACACCGAGTCTCCTGTAGGCATAACGGTAGTCAGCCGTCTTTTGTTTTGAATCACCCTGTAAAAGTTTCCTTTACTTTAATGTTTTTGAGGTTTTCGGTGTTGGAGTGTAGTGTAGTGTAGGTAGTGTGTGTGTGTGTGTGTGTGTGTGTGTGTGTGTGTGTGTGTGTGTGCGTGCGTGCATGTGTGTGTGTGTGTGTGTGTGTGTGTGTGTGTGTTGGCGAAGGGGGTTACGGCAGTAAAATGGGAGAAAGGCAGTGGCGTACCAACTTGTGTTTGAGTGTGAGGGGGGGCAAACCAGGCCCCCCCCCCTTGGGACGGGGGCGGTGCCCTTGGTATCTTTCAAGCGCCGCCGGCCAGTTGTTTGCCCTCCCAGTGATGGCTGTTTTAGGGGGGGGGGGACGCATGCCTTGCTCCCCCACTCTGAGAACTGGAGGTGGGGGGAGTGGGGCAAGCGCCCCCCTTGCCCCCCCCCCCCGGTTGGTACGCCCATGGATAAAGGAGTTAGGGGTTCTGTCTCGGTCGGTTCACAAAGCCTGGTGAAACACATCTGTTTAGGTCCTTGGGAGAGGTGTCCGTTCCCGTTACTGTCTCTGACCTTGGAGGGATTCAGTCTGATTAGATTCAGTCAAGTCTTTGTGGTCGCATGTCTTTATCTTTCTTATTTTTTCTTTCTTCGTGGACATGCATTTATTGTCGTTCTTGTGAAAAAGCTCAGCTGCGTTTGAGATTTCGTTTCGCACTGTACATTATTTTTGTTTTTCCTAGTCTCAGAGTTTAGACTGCAATGTTTCCTGACCAGTTGAGTACAAAACGAGTGTGTTGGTAGCAGTAATTAAACATGAGGAGATACACAGAAAGGGGGACGGACAACAATGACTTCCGTTGTCGCCCGTCCCCCTTTCTATGTATCTTTCTCATGTTCAATTAAATTCCTGACCAACTGACCTGCATATTTTCCCTCACAACTACTCTCGCCTTATTTTCCCCTGACTGACTCTTCACGTATTTAGCTTTAGGTTTCAAGGTAATGTGATGGGTTTACGATTCGTAACTGCCGCCTCTAGTGACGTTCGCAGGCGTTTCTTGTTCGTGATAAGGGGTGGGAAGAAGGAGGCAGGGGGGGGGGGGGGTATGGTCACACAACAATAAAGCAATGCTCGGAACAGCAGGACTTTCCACTCTCTACGATAGAGTCCCGGTTTCCAGCTTTTGACGCTTCCATGAAGGCGACGTTATGCTGCACAGCTGCTATAACGAAGACGTCGGCTCGCTCCGAGTGAACGTTTGTCGTAGCTTTTCTCTGTCTGGGGTCATATGTCACTCAATGTTTTGCCATCACAGGTTAGTTCAAGTCACTGCCAAATGCCGAAGAGAGTCTAAAAAAAATAAAAAAAAATATGCAGTTTTTCAGATATCGACGCCCAATCTTGCCACATTTTGAGAAATCAGCTGCATTTCCGCGTTAATAACAAGAAGACAATTATGAGTGGGCATATTATCTTTATATATTCGTAAAGATAATTTATAGACGCGCATTTTGGTATGTATTGTGAAGTATAATAAGCGGTAGATTATTTGCCAAAAAAATGTGAATATGTCTGTAAAACGCGTTTTTATGCCATGTTTAATTTTTTGTTTGCATAAAAATATTTTATTGATATTTTTACTTTTTTGTGTATGTGTTGGATATCTTTTGTGAAATGTATTAAAAAAATTTTGGTGACGTAGAAGCTTGGATGAGCAAATGACGGATGTGCAAACTAGAATCCTGAAATCCTCTCAGTTTCCACGCCCCGAGCTCCTCTATTTTATATATCAGCGAAAACAATTGTTATGGCGTTCATATATAGCTCAATGTTCCTCCCAAGAACATAGCTTTTATATATAACTTCTTTAACAAAAATATCAAATTGATGACCCGGATTATTATTGCATGAACTGACGTGGAATCACCCCACAGTAACCAAATTTGCCTTTTTCTCTAAAAAGAGTGCAGCCTTAAAAATACGTCACAGCTGGGGAACCCCCAGTGAAACCCAATGTGGCTTTGACGGGCCTGTCTTTCTGTGTTTATTTCATTTGTAAGACTGCAGTCTTTTATCAGGCTTCGAGCACGTCACACAAGAAAAGAAATTGTATGTTAACAGCACCGAGCACACACAAAAATATTTTTACGTTATGTTATGGTTCGCATAATGATATACGTACAGCAACCGCTCTGAAACCTTTATGCGGTACGGAACCTGGGTCAGGTGTTTTAATACACCTCTTGTCCCTGCCACGCCAAGGTAATATGGCAACTAAATATATATTATATATAAAAACTTAAAAGAGAAACCACTCTGCAACATAGCGTACAACTTGCAAGTGTACAAACTGTATAGACCTTTTTCACGTCAACGCCACCAAGCGGTGCTTCTGTCTTTGACGTTCCAGAGAACTTCCGCTTCATAAAAAAGAATGAACAAAGCCCACCTTAACATTGTTGCTTGAAATGTCGATGAAATGTTTAACCACCAATTCTCCAGTTGAACGCCAAACGAACGAAGCGCGAGATATCTTAAGATTTTTCGAATATTCTTGTAAACAAGTTTGCTTCCTCCAAGACGTTAAATTGTACTGCCAAAGGCAGTCGTTAAATATCTAACTTTGTTGTCCATGTATTATTTATGCTTTCTAGCCCTTGTGACATAAGCAAGCTCGACAGGCTTGCAAAGACGGAGTGACTGGAAGTCGCTTGGGACGCAAGTGGCAGTTCATGTTTGCAAACAGCAAAACGGTCTATATAACAGTAATTAAAACAATATTATTATCAATTACAATAGTGATATAAAAGCGACAAGACAAGAGAAAAGTAGCGTCACAGCTTTGAAAGCGCCAATATCTTGTTTATGATGACAGTGCAGGTTTAGCTAATATTGCCGCGCGCGCAGCTGGCCAAGTAGGCAGCTCGCCCGTGGCCCATTGTGAGTGATTTTTTTTTGTCAAAGCAAACAATAAAATAAAAAAAACTCGCTTGTGGTCTAACGGTTATTGTGCTTGCCTCCCACGCGAAAAGCCGAGGTTCGATGCCTGGTCGCGGATACACCTTCTTCGTTGTTTCTGTAATGTCGCGTTCTGGTAAATTCGAGAACCCTGTTGCTTATTCAAGGTTAGAATGTTCTAAGCACCGAAACTGCTACGCCGATTGTTCTCAAAGCCCACGAGTCTACATAAGGGGCTCCGCGTGACGAGCCGAAGTCAGTCTCGCCCAGCGCTCGATCCTGCTGTCACGCCGCTACCGACGCCCGCGACGCCAACCTTTCTCTGTTTTTGTTTTGGGCACAAGTTCGCCCCATTAAACGTTTAGTTCGTTTCAGTTTTCGTCGCCTCATCAATTGCCATTCGCGTCATTTTGGTGGAGGTGCTGGGTACCGCAATCTATGCCCGTGAAGCCTACCCGTCCGAAGACGCCCCGCCAAGTGAGGTGCTCAGCTCCGGAAGGCTACCCTTCGCAGAAGACTCCGACGTACGAGCAAGCCGTCGTACCAGAGGTCAGCTCCCCGAATTTGGTCTCTTGCCCGGGAACCGGAAGAAGAATATCCCGACGATGATCACACCGACCGTCGTCGTCCTGCCCGTCGCTCCGCGGACACCTACTCTCTTTCTCGGCGAGATCGACGCGGACGTCAAAGACTGGATCAACCAGTACGATCGCGTGGCCCGCCACAACGGGTGGATTGACGAGCAGCGCCTGCACAACCTCTACTTCTCACTTGAAGGAACTGCAAGGCACTGGTTCGAGAACCACAAGGCTTCTTTGAGTTCAAGAGAGCTTTGCGAGAACGAGCTGACGCGTACGTTCGCCAGTCAGCACCGAAGAGAGAGGGCCAAAGATCTGCTGCAATCGAGGACCCAGGGCCCCAATGAGAGCGTCATGAGGTTCGTGGAAGACGCCCTGCGCCTGAGCTCCCGCGCCGACCCTCAGGCCACTGAAGGAAAGAAGCATCGTATCGTGATGCGTGATATGAAGGACGACATCTTTCGTGGATTCGTACGCAACCCACCGACGAACGTTCAAGGATTCGTCACGGAAGCCACGAACATCGAGTGTGCCCTTCTCGCCAGAGCCAGCCATTACCAGAGGCTACCCGGCGCTAGTGCGGTTCCGCAGTCACCTTGCGACCTTGCCTACGGCATTCGGAGCATTCGTGAGCTTATTCGCGACGTCGTCTGGGAGGAGCTGAAGAAGCTTCTGTCGACTGCTGAGCGCCCGGCCACAATATTCATAGCCGAGGTTGTTCGAGACGAGGTTCAGCGAGCGTTCCTGCCAGATGCCCCTGTCCCCGCGGGAGCACCCGAATAGCCGATTCTGACCTATACCGCAATGGCCCGACGACCGCGGCCAGCTCCTCAACATTACCCGGTGGCGCCACGACGGGACTCACCAACCCAGGCGTACTCCCGACGCCTCGACGAACGACATCAGTACTGCCGCCAAGACCGACCGGCGCCAAGGAAAACCGACGTATGGAAGACAGCGCATAGACGACCCACCTGCTATCACTGTGGTGAAGCCGACTACATTTACGGTCGATGCCCCTACCGCCAAATGGACCTGCGAGGGTTTGCGCCGAACGACCCTCGCCCAAGGTACGGCGAACGCCCTCGCGACATCGAGGAATACCTCCGACGCACTACGTCACCGGCGCGGACAGCACCACGAGGTTCTCGTTCTCCATCCCCACCGACGTTCCGCATCGCCATTCCGTCGGTCGCGCCGTGACAGCCTGTCTCCCCTGTCCCTCCGGGAGAACTAGGAGCGGCAACGCCTGGATGTGATGCTGCCAAAGACGACCGAAGTAAAGAGCCTCCAAGAACGCCGGAGTGCTCCCAGTCTCCCGAGGCCACGCATTGCGACGACGCTCCTGCAACGGTGCCCAACAACCTAAATGTTGTTATTGACGGCCATGGCGCACTGGCCCTCATGGACACCGGAGCAGACTATTCAGTCTTGAGTGGGAGGCTCTCTCGCCGCCTTTGAAAGGTTATGACGATCTGGGGTGGTCCACAAATTCGAAACGCCAGAGGATACCTTACGCCCATCGGAAGGGGCACTGACAGAGTCGAAATTCACGCCGAGACTTGCCATGGAAAATTCGTCGTTTTACAAGACAGTGCCAGAGACGTCATCCTCGGCATGAACTCTCTGTGTGAATACGGCGCCGTCATCGACTTTGGAGAGAAGAGATTTATGCTGCAGACAGCTGCTCCGCCCCAAGAGGAACCCCAAATAACGTCATTCGTCGTCCAAGTCGTTGCCGACCACGTGCACCTGCCGCCGCGATCAAGTATTTTAGTACCCGTCATGACCGATGCAGTTACCTGCGGTGAAGTTTTTCTGGAAGGGAACGTTTAATTTCTCCTGGGAAAAGGAAAAGGCGTCGCAAGGGGGTAACTGAACTTCAGAATGGACGCACTGTGGTCCTCGTGACGATCTTCCGACAGGAAACGCAACACCTCACGAAAGGTGCCGCTGTGGGCCACGTCGAGGAACTCCGAAACTCCGCCAAAATCGCCACGATTTCTGAAGAATCTTCGCCACCTCAGCAAGACATTACGCCGCCAGCGCAGCTCGACATTGACCCCAAGCTTCCAGGCCCAAAACGACGGCAGCTGAGTGACCTCCTCGCCGAATACAGCGACTGCTTCGCGACGTCGTCGAAGGTCCACCAAACCGCCTTTGCGAAGTCTCGCATCGTTACCGAGGATGACACGCTCCCTGTGCATCGATCGCCGTACTATGTACCCGTAAAAGAAAGGAGGTCATCCAAGCGCAGGTGCAAGAAATGCTGAACGACAGCATCATCCAGCCTTCAAGCAGTCTGCGGGCCTTTTCAGTCGTACTAGTTAAGAAGAAGGACGGAACGCTTAGGTTTTTGTGTGGACTACCGGCAGCTGAACGCGGTGACGAAGAAAGACGTCTATTCACTTCCCCGCATAGACGACACACTAGGCCAGCTGCGCGCGCGGCAATATCATGAAAGGAATCAGTCAGCTTGTCCACGAACGCTTTTGCTTGAGTAACTTGGATGAGATCCTTCTTGAGTCAATTCCAGTCTTCTGAGGTTTGAATGAAGTACAAATATTTGAACATGTCGTTATTAATGCTTTGTGACCTGATCATTTGAGTGTGGGTAGTTCAGCATCAGCGACTATGTCGCGTTTTAAAATAATGAGTAGTGTCTATTGTAAGGCTACGATGGTAGAGCTGATGCATGAAATATAAGGGCGGTGGAAAAAAGCTCACCGTGAAACTGTTCGATGCGGAGAAAAGCTCACCGGCCTGTTAACGGATGCGGAAAAAAGCTCACCTACGAATCTAAGAACCGATCGTTCACTCAAGTGAGCCTTTCTCCGGTGGGCTTTTCTCCGGTGATGTTTTCTCCGGTGAACTTTTCTCCGATGAGCTTTTCTCCGGTGAGGTTTTCTCCGATGAGGTTTTCTCCGGTGAGCTTTTCTCCGATGAGCTTTTCTCCGATGAGCTTTTCACCGAGATTCGAAATTTAAGCGCGAAATTTTCCGTCCATACTTCGTCCCCCAGACGCGCCGGACGGTATACGAGCTGATGGTGGTGATCGGACGCTGTTCGTCATGTTTCCGTACCTGTTCTGTCATCGCTGAACCAGTTATGTACAGAAGAGACGCAGTGACTTGCGTTTTGAGGCTGCTTGATTTTTCCCATTAGCTCGTATCGTCGGCTGCGTCTGGACTAAAGCTGAAGCGAATGATAGTTTTTATATTTTATTTTTTCAGTTCGGATGGTTTGAGTAGAATGGTCATGCTCGCCGCAAGTATATGCTTAAAACAAAATTATTCGCAATCCCCAATTTTAAACTTTTTCGATGGCATACTTTAAATAAGTTTGGTGAGGGTCCCAAACAATACTCGTATATTCTAGTGAAGCTCGAATAAATGACTTGTAGGCCGCTAACTTACATTCCGTGGTGGTGCTAGTTGCAACACAGCTTGCCAAAACCTTAGTTGTTGGCAAGCTGTGTTGCAAATATAGTTTATATCCCTTCCCATTTTAACTCACGGGATATTAGCTAGGATTTCAAGGTATTCAACAGTGGCTACTTTCAGCAATAGAATTTACGAAAAAAAAATTTGTGAAGTTAAAGACGCGCTTTTTATTAGTCATTTTTCGTAGCGACCGCTTTCTGATGAATAATTTTCGTTCCCCAATCTAGACACCAGCTTGTTATAGTATTTAATAACATATTAAATATTTCTTGGTCGTTCTTTTCGCTTATTTTTCAGTACACAACATAAACCTCCGCGAAAAGTCTGATTTTTACAGAGCGGTTTATATATGTTGGCCGGTGCTACTTGCATAAATAAGAAGTAATAATTGTCCCAGCACGCAAGAATATACCTCAAGTAAGTTAGAGTGTTCACCTTTAATTTCTACAAATTTTTTAATGTACGGGTTTATACAAATAGTGTAAACTTTATTAAGTAGCTTACTGTAAGGCAATTTATTAAAGGCTTTAGAAAAATGTATAAAAATGGCATCAGTTTGATCTATATGTCATTGTTAACCTCCCCGAAATCATGTACTATTTCACTCAAGCGCGTAACTGTAGAAGCACCAGCTCTAAATTCATACCAATTAAAATAAAATTGATTATTTTCTTGCGTGTAAGTTCTTACGTGTTTACTTATGATATGGTCTAATAATTTAAAGCACGTCGAGGTAACTAATATAGGTCGATAGCTGTGTAACAGCTACCAATTTTAGGTATGAGAACGATTTTGCCGGTTAGGCAGTAGCTGCAGTTTGAAGCGAACTAGATGCATTTTATATAAAGTTATAGCAACCAAGGTATTCATTACCCATTCTGCATATATTTTAAAAATGTATCACTCATCCTCTCTGGCCATGGTAACTTCTTAGTATCACGATTTTGTACTAATAAACCAACCCCTTGTTCAGTCAGGCTAAGTTCTGGAATAATATAATGAACAGTCGACGTTGCACTTGAAAAATGGAAGTATTTTTTTTTAAATTAAAATTAGACTGAACATAAATGTTTAACGCATGTGCTATGTTAGTTTTTTTTCTTTATACATAACAATTCCTGAAGTCATTTGCGTTGTTTTTTTCTTTAGTCTCCAGTGAAAGATGTAGCGCCAATATATGTGTAATTCAATCTTTAAAAAAAAACTGGAGGAGTTTTTAAAAAGTATATTTCTTTTGATTCCCTTAATTATTTTTTTAATTCTTTCATTCTTTCATTATTTTATACTTTCATTTTTTAATACATCATTACCTAGCTTCAACGGGACAGCAGGCCTATATTGATATGGACTCCAGCCTTTCTGCTGTATCGTGGCTGTCCTAAGCCGAAATAAATAATAATAGTTATTATTATTAGAGAGAGAAGGTATGTTTATTTACAGGAAAGCAAAGAGGTCAACCTGCTTGTGGGTGCTGGTTTGCTACTTTGCGTGAAAAGGAAGAGAGTAGAGAGACAGCAGACAGAGTAGAGAAGTAAAGAAAGAGCGAGATCACATATACACACGTATCCCCCCTCCCCCACACATATCACACACACATACACAAACACATATATACGCACTCAAAGATTGGCGAAAAATAAATAGCCACACGTAAATTAAAAAGAGTGATGTCAGTTCACAACTCTTGGTCCAGGCGGGTGTCCTTTAAAAACCGGAGTATAGCGTTGGTTGCTTTGGATTCTTTTGCTACTGAAGTCCAGGGACCTAATATATGGCTGAGCGCAATGTCCTGATCATGTATGTTCAAGGATTGTTTTAGTATTTTCCTTTGGGAACTATATAGTGAACAATGGCAGAGTACATGTTTAATGTCGTGTGTTGTTGAGCATGCTGTACAACGCGGCGAATCTACTTGACCGATCATATGAAGGTATTTTCTAGTAAAAGCCACATTCAAGCGTATTCGATGCAGCACAGTTTCTGTTCGTCGTTTTATATTTCCCGGCATTCGGAACTTTAACTCCGGGTCAATATTTTTCAAGTATGCATAATAGTAGCATGGATCTGTCCATAGTCTGGATGATATTTCTCTCCCAATTTTTCGGACTATATCATTTGCATCTGTCCTTGACAGAGGAATTGCACAGGTATTATCAGCTTCGTGGGCGTCACTAGCAGCTTTGTCAGCACAGATGTTGCCGGGTATACCACTATGCCCCGGTACCCACTGTAAGACAATTTCATGTCCCTGACACTTCACATCATGGAATTTCTGTAATATGTCATAAATCAGTTGAGCATTCACGTTATTCTTTCTTTTATGCATGAGTGCGCTGAGAGCGGACTTAGAGTCTACAAATATTGTCCAGTTTTGGGGGTTTTGAGTGCTGATGTAGGCAGCAGCTGCCCGGATAGCCGCAAGTTCAGCTGCTGTCGAGGATGTAATATGGCTCAGTTTCGTTTTGATTGTCGTGCCAGTTGACGGAATATAGGCTCCAATGGATGATGATATAAAGTTAGTTGACCCGTCCGTATATATGTGCCGCGATGAGAGATAGGCATGATGTATATACTCAAGTGTTAGCTGCATCATAACAGGTGTTGGAGTTGCTGCTTTTTGCGTAACACCGGGGATGGTCAATTTAATGTCGATAGAACTACACGTCCACGGTGCTTGCTGCGGAGTTTTAGCTAATTCAAAGTTATTTGGAATATACCCTTGGAGTTGCGAGATGACCTGCGAAAAGCGAGCAGAGGGTTTAACCTCCGTAATATTCGCCAGATGATGTGCTTGACTGCGCGCTTGGTGTCGTAGGTGAACTCGAATAGTTTCTTGGGTTCTGAGGATACCGGGCGAAATCGCTCTAGCCTCAACAAGAGTTCCAATGTTTGATGTGCATTTTGGTAGTCCTAGGCAAACTTTTAGAGCCTGTGCTTGAACACTTTCGAGGTCTTTCATTGACGACTTGGAGATACCATGCATGACTGAAATACTGTAGCGTAATAGTCCGACAAAAAGAGCGTTGTAAAGGGTCAAAAGTGCTCTTACTGAACATCCCCATCTCGTTCCACTTATCATTTTAATAATTTGTGTGAAGGACTTCAGCTTTTGCTTTATGCGCCTGATGTGTGGGGACCATGACAAAGATCGATGAAGGGTCACTCCTAAGAATGTATGTTCTTCGACGTATTCAATTGGTGTCCCCTCTATTAGAATGGGATATCTCCTTGTATCCTTTCTCGTGAAGGCGATAGCAGCGGATTTGGATGGTGAGATTTTCATTCCATGTGAATGGAGGTATTTTACAGTTATATTGATTGCTTTTTGTATACGTGCTCTGTTTATATATAACGATCTGCTAGAGACCCAGAAGCAAATATCATCGGCGTAAAAAGATGTATGTACATTTTTCGGAAGCAGTTTGACAAGATGAATGAGAGATATGTTGAAAAGAGTGGGACTCAGGACACCTCCCTGGGGTACTCCTCTTGTAACTTCATAGAGATCGGTGTCTCCATCTTCAGTGGAAATAAAGATGTGTCTACCTTTCAGGTAACCGGAGACCCATGTACACAGTCTTGTACTGAGACCAATCCTTCTCATATCTGTAAGGATGGCGTTATGATCCACAGAATCAAAGGCAGCTTTTATGTCAATAAAGACAGCGGTTGTTTTCAATTTGCTCGCGTTTGCTTGTTCAACGGTGGATACTAGGTCTAAAACATTGTCGACACTGCTCCTTCCTCGGCGGAATCCTGACATGCATGTAGGAAGTATCTTTCTGCTCTCGAGGTCCCATTCGAGTCGTGACAGTATCATTTTTTCCATGACTTTCCCGACACAGCTCGATAAAGCGATGGGTCGATATGAGCTAATCTCCAAAGGGGTCTTGGCTGGCTTAAGTATGGGAATCACTCGTGAAGTCTTCCATTCTTTTGGTATTGTACCAGATTCCCACGAAGCGTTATAGACATCGAGTAAGAATGTTCTAGCCGCGCTGCCAAGATGTGCTAATGCAGAATAGCGGACACCATCTGGACCAGCGGATGAGTTCTTGTTTGTTGAAGAGAGTGCCTCTTTCAGTTCTATTAAAGTAAACGGAGCGTCGATGACATCATTTCGCACTGATACAGTCTTATGACTAGCTATAGGGATAGCCAAGTATGATATTGATGAGTCGTGAGTTATCTGCAAGCAATACTCTTTTGCTACTTCCTTTTGGGTAACTTGGCGATGTAAAGCGATCGAACGAAATGGGTGAGTTTGCTGCGGCCTGGAACCTAAACTTCGCGTCATATGCCATATTCGCGTTACAGGCTTCCTGGGATCCAGTCTAGCACTGTTCGATCTCCATCGTTTCATTGAAAGCTTATCGAGATGGCGTTGCACCTTTCTTTGTGCTTGTCTGGACTTTCTTATATCTTCTCTGTTTTTTGTTTTTCTTGCCCTTCGTTCGGCTCGTCGACGGATGGCTCGAAGTCGTTCGTACTCCTCATCTACAGCTATTCGGGTGATCTGCATTCTTAAAGATTTTGTAGCATCCGATGTTGTTTTCTCAATAATATTCGAAAAATCTTCAATGGTGGTTATCTCCTGGCATGCTATTTCAACTTTTTCGCTGAACATATTCCAGTTAGTATATGTAAGGAGTTTTTTACGGCGACTGTTATTTAGTCCGGGTATCAATATGTAAGTTGGAAAGTGATCACTGCCATGAGTTTCGATGTCTACAAACCAGCGAGCTGGGGGCGAAATGGAAGACGATGCCAGCGTGATATCTAAGCAGCTGCTAAGTGTTGCACCTTTAATAAATGTTGGACTTCCGTCATTCAATATAGTTAGGTTGTGTTGGTGAGCAATGTTTATAATATTTTTTCCTCGTACTGTGGTTTTTACCCCTCCCCATAAAGGATGGTGGGCGTTAAAATCCCCAGTCAAAATATGTGGAGACGGGGTTGCCTTAATTAGCTGGTCTAGAATGTCTTCGTCGAATCTGGCTCTTGGTTCAATATATGCAGCTATTACTGTTAGAACCGTAGTGTCCTTGCTAATTGTTGCTGCCACGTATTCATTGGTAGGATGGGGATTTACATCGTGTACCACATATGTGAGGTCTTTACGAATCGCCAGTAAAAGCCTGCTGGGACTTCTTCCACGACTTGAGTGGAATACTTCATAACCGGACAAGCGTAATGTTCGAGGAACACGCGATTCCGATATTGCTATTACTGGGAATTGATATTTGAAGGTTAATTGACGAAAGTCTGAAAGACGGTTCCGGAGGCCTCGAGCATTCCACTGAAAAATGAATGAGTTGTTACGGACCTTCTCTACCTGCACCAGGAGCTGATCAGAGGAAGAGCGATGTCTATGATTGTGATTGTAGCTTGTGCCAGTGGAGAATCAAGGGAAACAAGAAGATTACGAAGCAGCGTTGCTATCGTGTGTAGCGCATTTCCCAGGCTCTGTGATTTTGGTGTTTCACTTGATCTTAAAAGCGGTGGGGCCTTACACTCGTTGTGGAGCTGCTTTGGAGCCCACTGGAGCTTCTTCGATTGGCTGACGCTTTCTTGGTGTTGGCCGTGTGAAGATCCAGGTGACGTGCGAACAGAACTTGTCCCGTCAGTTGAATGGCTTGGCAGAGGTGGGAAGTCTGCATCTCTCGCTGGGGGTATCACAACCACTTGCGATGCTTTCTCGATTTCTTTACTTCGGGGGTGATGACTTCTCTGCTCAGGATCTTGATGTCTGGGGCCAGATGGCTTCACTACAGACCGGGCAGCTGTGTAGTTGACGTTGTTTTCGCTGCAGTAGGCTGATATCTTCTTTTCTGTCTTGTAGAAGGTGCATTGGCGTGATGTCGATTCGTGGTTCTTTTTGCAGTTGATGCACTGCGGTTCTTTTGCTTCACAGGCACTGCGTTGGTGGTTGCCGCCACAGCGACTACACCGCTCCACCTTGTTGCATACGCTTGCAACATGGCCAAAGCGACTGCATTTTGGACATTGTCGAGGTTTGTTTGTGTACGGTAGGATTTTGAATCTGGTGTGGCCTAGAGTGACGTACTCTGGAGCAGTTTCTGTGGCAAAGGCAAGCTTGACGATATCTGATTTCCCTAGCCTTCTCACTTGGGTGACAGGGACAGTCGCGCGTATCCCTACCTGGAGGTCCTCTTCTATGATCTCCAGAGAAACTCCACGGATGATTCCAACAGCTGAAGATCTTTGATGTGCCTCATACACAGTGACTTTCATTCCGCAGAGGGTTGTCATTTTGAGCAGAGTCTTTTTGGACTCGGTGTTTCTCGTGTCGATCGCCAGAAGATTAAGTCGGTAGTTTGGTCTGATGAGGATCACTCCGTCCGGTGCAATGTCGTTTAACTTCTCAGATAGCTTTAGAGGATTAATCTTCGTGATGATTTGGCTCGGATCTGCAGGTTTGACGACGACGGTGAGGCCGGGGCTTGGCGTTGTGATGATGGTGTCGTCACTGGATGCAGATTCCTTCGAGACATGCTTCCTCTTCCTGGTCCTTTTCGATTGCACCAGAGTAAAGCCTGAGTTGTCGTCAGGGTCGCTCATAATGATGCTAGAGTCATCGGACATGCTGGATGCATCTGATGACTGCGCTGCGCTGCCGGCCTCATGGATCATGGTGTTTGTCCCCTAAGGGACCAATTCAGGGCCTTTTTTCAGGCGTCGTCGCAGATTTGTAGTGCTCTGATCGGGTATAATAGAGACGAATGGCCAGATACCTGCGCAGTTTTCTGGATCTTGTTGTTTGATTCAAGGAGCGAAGAAATAGAGCCGTGTTCCCAAACACTTCGTCGTCGTCCCAATTATTATTATTATTATTATTATTATTAAACCAATCGGTTGTTCCTGGACACTTCAATAAACATTTTTTTGATTGATTGATTGCTGATTATAGTCTTTTAACTGATTCATAGCTACACTACTCGATGTCTGTTTTGTTTTCGAGTGTTTACGCTGGAGCTTACGTTTTAAATGTATAACCTCTCGAGATATCCACGGATGTTGTCTTTTTGTTGACATAAATTTGTCCTCGCAGTAAGCTAGTATTTTTTTTATTCGTTCCACGAGACATTGACATTATTACATTTGAAGAATTCGTCCACTCACGTCTCGAAATAATCAATTACCGACTCTTCCTTGCTGCGCAAATAAAAAAAGATCATATAAAAACAACGATGTGCACATCATGTATTACTTTTATTGATGGGTATCGAACTAAGAAGAAAACCTAATTTATGGTGCGTGATTCCTTCCGAGACTGACACATACAATGTATCAGTCCATGAAGCTTGGTACTGAACATCACCATTTATCTGCAAGCAATAAATGCTGATTTATTTATTGATATATCGGTGGTGTTGCTTATAGGTGGATAATATTTACGCACGGCTATTTCCCTTTTCGTACGGTTAATTAGTGCTACAACAACATCAGGCTTAATCGTTTCCGGGTCCGGGAAGGTGTCGTCAAAGCTCTGGCAATGTTTATATACATTTTGTTTAACCCCGTATGAAAGCTAATTACGGCAATTTTGAATGTCCAGAAAACATGTCAGCGCAAGAGGAGAGACCGCGACAATATTGACAATGATGGGCGGTGCGTCGTTTCTCTGAACGACTCCGCCAAGGCGCGTGCGGCAGCTTCGTTCGATTTCCATTTCTCCTTCCCCGATTTCCTCCAACGATTTCTGCAATCGCTTTCTTTATTTTTTATTTTATTTTTTCTCACCTCTTTTTTAAAATTGAGAGCAGCCGTCCGAACAACTTTAAAACAGCATTCGTTTTCATCTCGCACAGAAATCGCGTAGGTGCTTCATCGATCGTGGGATAACGGGGGGGGCACTGCACAGGTCGCCCTCCGGTGGCAAGCAAAGGCGACGCCCGGCTTGAGACAGAAATAGTCTATAAACGGTCAAACGCCAAAAAGAGAGAGAAAAAAAGGCTGTATTTTGGCAACATTTGACACAATCGTCAAACGTAGAATGCACCTTTGGGTCGGTGAATCTCGGTGCAATCGTTTATGGGCCGAGACGCATGCCACGACTTTCGACGAGAACGCCATTGGTGGTCGTTATGGTCACGTGATCGCTTATGTTAGCCAATGAGAGTGACTGAGGCGCCACCCGTGAGAGAGCCGTGCTGTGTCTATGACTTGGCTGTAAGGACGCAGTCGCTTCGCTAAAACACGATATAAAAAAACAGCCTGCATACACTGTCTGAGTCGGGGTTCTTCCTTGCATGTTGGACATATGAGACATGTGAGACGTGTGAAACATGCTCCAACCATGTACGAAGCAAACGTGCTTGGAGCAGGCTCGAGACATGTTCGCAGATAATGTTTTAATGGTGTCTGGAGCGAGAAATGGTGTCTTTTTTTACAATGTATGAGCATTGTGTCGTGGAACGAAGTCAATGAATTCCGTTAAATTTGGCGGGCGGGCGGCGCTTTTTCACAACTCTGGAAAGTACTCAGTTTTGTCAGACATACAACGCAATCTTCGAGAGAAGATGTAATACAAATAAATATTCGGAATAGGAAAAAAAAAACGATAGGAAAATGGGGCGCCTTCTGTGTGCACTTAGCAACCAGTCTCTCCATTGCAGGAGCCCGTGCGCAGGGATACCAAAACAAGCCAAAACACGTCGCGCACCTTGTGTCTGCGTATCTTTCGCAACACCGAAGACATTTCTTTACTAATGGCCATTAGTAATTAACGCGCGCAGCTTCATTAAAGTAACTTTTCCTCGCGACCTGCAATCTAGAAGGCCACGTGCGGCCAATAAACCTGTAAAACGACACCCTGTATCCCGTCCTTCTCCCGGTATTCATACGCGGGAATAAAGCAAAAAGAGCTATCGAGATGGGTCCATCGGCGCTATCTCATAGTGCGTGCTATCGACCCGGGCGGCGCCTTCTTTCATCCCAAGACCGACAAGGTACCCCCCGCCGACAACAGCCAGCGGCACCCCGACACGCGCCGACAACACCGGACTACTGTCCCTCCTCGCCCTGTCTCCAATGTCCGGCACTCATCAGTTGGCTTCGCCGGCGGCGGCCAGAAAAAAACAAAAAAGCAAAAAAGACGGGACCTCGGGTTACCTAATTAGCAGCGGGCCCCCGAGGGGGTCCCGAGCCGGGCGGCAAGGCGGCGGCGGGGGGTCCGAACCCCGACCCGTCCGGCGCGCGCCCCTTCTCGAAGGAGAGGGGGCGGCTCTCGCGGTTCCGCCTCCGGTCCGCCCCCCGCCGTGGGGAGAGCGAACTCGAGCGCACAGCAGTGCGAGCTGTCCGACCAGGTGAGTCCCAGCGCCCGAGCGCGCTTGGGCGCGCGCCGGCGTCCCGTCCGCGCGCGCGCGAGCCCCGAAGGTGAAGGGGCTGCTGTCTGGCAGGGTGGCGCATGGTGGCGTCTTGGGAGGAGGCCGGGGACAGCAACGGCTCGTTCCGGGCCGACTGGGCCCGGCTCATGGACGCGGACCTGTTGGCGCTGGTGCCTCAGCACTGGCTCGCCTTCCGACCGCCGCCGCCGAGGCATCACCTGGCGCTGGCCGCGGCCTACCTGCCGCTCTTCTTCGCCGGACTGCTTGGCAACGGGGCCATCATCTTCCTCTTCCTCACGTGAGTGGCGGCGAGAGTTTCAAGCCGGGGTCACACTGCCCGACGCATCGTGCAAAACACCCTCTGCAGGCAGCATCTTAGGCCTGTTTCTTCCTTGTAGGACGACGGGCACATTGGTCATACAAACAGACACGTTCCACGCATACATACGTGTGCAACAAACATCCTTCCAACTTGTTCGAGCGATGTCCGCGGACACTTTTGTCGTCGTGTCTGCATCGAATAGCGTGTCTTTTGCGTGACGTATGAGAGCAGTGCGACTAGAAACGCTGAGACCAGAGGTCACGCCTGGCTAAAGAAGCCCCGAGATTTTTTTTTTTAGGTCTCTGTCAATTGGTTAATCAATGATTCAGTCAATCTTTGTTTAACCACAGTTTTTCCATTTCGTATACGTATACAGTTGTTCGCATGAAGTTCATGGCGTTTGTGACTGTCAGTCAATCTTTACTTAGTCACAATTCTCACACACTACATACAAAAACAATTCTCCCGATAAGCGTATGAGACAAGTCACTGACAACTCACCAACGGGTGTCAAAGATCATACAAGAGAAATCATAAATTTGCTGCAATACGGCGTGGCAATATGGCGCACGCTAAGATAAACAAAACGAACAATCTTTAACGATTTTCTTTTTTCTCATGAAAACCACTTGGAGCATAGGCCGTTTCCAGATTATTTTGATGTTCGAGCCACCGGCGTATTTACACTCTAAAAAGCAAACACGAAAGCAAACACGTTCCCTTTCACAGAAAACCGCGAGACGGCCGCAAAAGTGCGCCGGTAGAGGAAACCCATTGCGAATCGATCAACAGCTCCCAGACCAGTGGACCTTGAATAAACGTGTATTACGACGAAGTGTGTGCGGGCGTTTTCGCGTCTATGTTTATTGTAACTGATAGCTCGTGAACACCGCGTGCCTCCTATAAAAACAAACGTGTTGTGACGGAAATTCCGGATGGGTGAGTTACCTCGCGGTGTCTCCTGGTTGGAGGCTATGGGCTCGCAAACATGCTGTACTTGCGGCTGTTAGAAGCGATGTTCCCTTGCTGCAGCTGAAAACTGAATGGCTTCCGGGGGAGAAAAATAAAATAATGTAGCGAATTTAACGAGCTTCGAGTCAGGGGAAACGAGCGATAGTTCGCGTATGTTGCTAGTACAGAGATAAAAGATAACTTTACTGCGGAGCTGGGAGCTACAGTAACAAAGAGGACTAGGGGATATTGTTTTTAAGCCTGCGAGTCTACGACACAGTATGGCTCTAATAGAAAACACTACGAAAGCCATTAAGAACATTTCTATCGCCAGATATGAGTAGTGTGTTTCCCTGCTCGGAAATCTGTGCTTCGAGAACATTTTGAACCTATCTTGGTTTGTGGACCATTCCTACCCTGGGATAGTTAATGTTGGTAGCTGTTTGACGAACCGTTCATGACGCTCAATAAATCCAATCCATGTTCGGCCCTTTTTTTTTTCTGCGCACGTAATTTTGTAATTTATGTGAACTTTTTTTATTTATACTTAAAGTGTATTAGAAGTAAACCAAGTTTTATTCAAAAACCAATCTAATTTTTTATACGCAGTTAAAATTTAAAAAAAAATTAAAAAGAACAATGTGCTCGTAAAAAAACGTTTTGATCTGTCCCTGTCAAAAAGTCTATTCGTAGACACTTACGTATCTAAACTACGACACCGACTGAATGCAAGACCGATAGCAATTTAATCGGACGTTTCACCTCCCTCACAGAAGACATCACCTGTGCGTTGCACGTGTCACACCCATGAGCATACGCGACAACCATTAAAACTACTTGTGCATAGTCAGCGAACACATTGGGTAGGAGGTCACATTTATAATTAAAATTGACAAATGTAACTGATTACAGTACTCAATTACTGCATCGCGAAAGTAATTTAAAAATTACCAGAAAGTAATTGATTACTTTTCAAGATACTTTTTAAACTTTTTATTACGATATCAAAAATGCATACAGATGTTCAAAGTGGCTACACTCTCTTTCCTTTTCTAACTCACATCTATTGCTAATAGGATTCGTCACTTCCTTCAGTAATAAAGATAGACAAAGAAAAAGAGAGAGAGAGAAGGATAAATAAACAACCACATGCTGCGCTAATAGAAACCCCCATCTATTAACAGTAAAATTCGTAGATAAGGTGACCGTCTGTTCTTAGGAACGTTACTGGATCGGCTAGGTCGTCAAGCTCCATGAAACGAAGTGGCGCTCTGCCATGCACTGCCGCGTAGCGGCGTTGTTGTCGCAGCGCGCCCGACCCGTTCAGTTTGACGCCTCGGCACCCTTGATACGCCGCGCAACAGATCGTTGCAGTGTGGGTTCACAAAGTGTATCAACAAAAACTGTTGCCAGTAGGATAATGTCCGGATCGAGACAACGTTTCCCGGGACTTTGAGCTCAATTCACGACCGCCGGGCCTTTGTGGTTTTGGCAGTCTTCGACGTACGACGTTAAGGCGTGCAAGCTCGGAGAAATGGCTGCTTTTATCGTGTTTTTTCGGCACATGGGCAGCGGTGTTTTTTGTTCGTTTGCGGACTGAAATATCGTGAACTTCCTTCTTCTGGTGACCTGTGTTTGTGTCAGAAGTTCAAGCATAAAGGGCTGCATATATTCCACGGCCGCATTAGGAAAGAACATCAATTTAAAGACGTCTTCGTCATTCCAAGGAAGCGCGCTGGTTTTGTTATCGTATTCGGCTACGTCGAGGCCTAGTACTAGAATAATATCTGAGGAGGTGAAAACCGCTGAGTTATTCCTCGCGTGTGTTCTTTACGTGTGTAACAACCTCGGTTCCTTAAATACCCTTGATACTTCTTTCTACAAGTATAACGACCACCAATACAAATTATAAAGCACATTCCACGGCAACGAAATGGCGTTATTCAGTTCAGATCTCTGCTGTGCGCCGCCATTCGCTTCCTAAAACCTTCAACGTCACGCAGTCGGCGCTTCAAAGAATGTCGCTACTTGTAGGAAGGCTCTTATCTAGGAACTATACGGTCCCTTGCGTATGTGCGTGCCATTTCGGAAACGTGTGACTAAGGGGTAAGAATTTCACAATGTCACTTCCGATCAGCTGATCAGCGCAATTCGTGTGTGCATACTTTGGAGATTTACGTGTAAACGCGTGGTAAATATTCAAACCGTTTTATTATTTTTTTTTGCAGTATGTGATACTGTTTTGCGGCAACAGTTTGTGGCACTTTCGTTGTCTATGTGGGAAGTAGTTCATATGTGTAAGCATATATACATGCTCCAGTGCCTCATACAGCAACGTGCTTGTTGACGTGTTTATATGACCGCGCTGATTTAAATTCGCTTTACGTTAACTCTTCTTTCCTTATCGTTGCAGTTGTGCACAAAATAAATTTATGATGATCATTTTTTTATCTTATGACGCTTCCGCGATGTATTTCAAGCCAATATGAAAACGTATTTAGCTACCTCACTGTGAGCCCCTGAGGATGCGACATAGCTGAGGCTCATGTTTTCGGATAAATCCGAAAAACTCCGAAAAACACCCGCCGGTAGGTACTTCGTCAATTCGGATTTATCCGATAAACTCCGAACGCTTATGTGCCAATGCTACCCCCCCCCCCGCAAAAAAAGCAAGACTTTTTTTTTTTTTTTGCAATTTGATTGGCACGGAGTCAATGGTCCTGGGAAAATGGCACCATAATTATCTTTCAAATCTCAGACCGTTGTCAGAAAGGGGTGCCCGCCGCTTGTCTCGGCAAGGTTAATTCGAGGGCAACAGGTCATTGTACATTACGGGTCACGACAAAAGCCACTCTTTTGGTTTCTAGTTTGAGCCATGCGATTTGTTATTTAAAGAAAGGAGAAGGTGTGTTTTTGTAACAGTGAAAGCTATGGACTATA